>OFHS01001352.1:6058-28684 GCA_900245855.1 Calvadosia cruxmelitensis
CATGAGTGTCATATAACTAAACTTGGTATGGCTTCCTGCCTTACTCTGCCTTATTCTATTCAAACTTGATCTTCATGGATACGGAGTAATGCACTTCAGATAACAATTTTTAATACCAGTAGGCTATCTGCTGTTCGGTCCACATTTGTTAATAAACTATGATGTAACCTTTAGTGGTTGGGTAATTTTTCTTGGCGATTTGAAGGTTGGATAAGACAAAAAACTTGAAACTTTTTGCTTCTCTTCGGTACCAACCCTGGGCATAAATAATGATAAAAAGGTTACAATTATTAAAATTTTCCTTTCCTTTTTCTCTCTTTTTGTTAAATCTTTGCGTAGATATTTCATAATTGGCATACTGTATTGCTAAACCCGGCTCTACAAGCAACCATCCTCATATGAGAGAACAGACCGTTTCAAATAGAAACATAATAAAAATCACAAACACTGAACTGCAGCCTATGATTTGTATAGTTCGATTATCGTATCATCAACAGTAATTATAAGGTGTTCCATTGTTCATGGCAATTAACTGATGTTCAGGTGAATTGTCGACATACGTGCGCTATTGGGCTCCAGGATTGTTTACATTTGTCATAGGCATCTATGCAAGGGGTGATGTTCATACTGTCGTTGGTGATGCAGTTCATTAGAGGTGTTCGGCACTGAAATAGAAACAGATCAGTCAAAACATCTATCAGGAAGTATAGCGAGATCAGTGAATATGAAGAGTTAGAGTCGAGAAGAACAAAGCAAAAGAGGGTAATGCTACAAGCATTCTTGGCACCCTAAGTGCTGGGGAAAACTTGCACGAATTTTTTAATTTGTAAATATCATAGTTTAATTTATTTTGGTAGTGTTGTATTTTAGTATTTAAATTTATAAAGTAGAACATGACTTCGATTTTATTGTATTGTAGACTCATTTTTATGAATGTTGAACTGCTTGTGAATTGATTAAAGAGAGTGGGTTACAGCATTATTGTCTCATTGAGTGCTGAGGAGTTATGTATTTCTCTTGTTTGTCAAATGCATTGGTCAAGCCGTCATAATCAGCAACAGAAACAACAAAATCAAATATACACTAATGAAATATTTTCTAGACAAGACTTGTTTTCTTGTTTCAAGTATCAATTTTCTTGAAATCAACCTTGTTCGGTAAAAGACCAATATAGCAATATTCATATTTGGTTTAGTGATTTATGACTTAGGACGTGGGCAAGTATTTGTTTAATAGATTTAAGAATGATATTTCTTGAAATAAGAAATGTTGTTCTTAAGAAAGGAACACTATTTTTGCAGTGTATGTTCTACTGTACACTCAAAACAATTAGATCTTAAATCTTTCCTTCTTCAGAGTTTTGTTTTAACGATGTAAGTAACTATATTTGAAATCATAAAGGAATGAGTATGATTAAAAAAGAACAATTGGTAGTATAATTCAAACAAACATTGAAACAAATAGACACATTCATGTTCTTTATCATAATACAGCATAATACTATTTAATGAAATTCAAGCACTAATGCAGAATGGATAAAATTGTGAGTTTGTTTTCTACGTGCCAATCAGGTGAGACATTTGAACAAAACCCGGTCTAAAAATCACGACAAAAGCGTTTGAAATGTCATAATTATGCATACAAAAGTGTACAGTATACAATAGTACATAAATCTACAATACAGTGAAACTTGTCTATAATGGTCACTTCTTTATAGACAGGTGGCTTTTCTGTCCAGGTTCATTTCTATAGAAAGTGTCATTTTGGGGTTACAAAGCCTATAGTGGCTTTTATATGCACGTGGCTGCTCCATAGAGATGCCCGCTAATACAGATTTGGCTGTAATTAAATTCAACGACCGAGTCTCGAATGCTGCTTAAACTTATGACCTCAATGTATGAAACGCAGTCCAAATGCAAGATGTGTTCTATGGCACATGATTTGGAACTGAAATGGACAATTTTGACAGCCAAGAACAATCCTTGAAATTGACCATCATTGATAAGAGTACGGATGATTGCGTTTTGAACAAAGTAATCATTTGATGTATTCCCATGTGGCAGAGGTCAACTCACTTCCATGCCAAAGTAGATTAGGTCCAGAATGCTATATTTACTAGTAATGTACATCTATTATTCTTAAGTGCTATAGAATGACAGATCACAAATGTTTATCAGGGCATCCTCTCTAAATAAGAACGATGACAAGGAAAAAGGTATAAAGAACATGGCAAACATCACTAGGTTAAAAAGGGACAGAAAATATCTACGACCGGTACCTGAATGGTTTAGCAATTGACTATATATGGTTTAACCGGGGGGGTTAACTTACCGCCTTCGATTTCCCTGCATCTACAGCTCTGCGAACGATGGAGCTGGAATCATCGTCAACAATAACAGCTGAAATAAATAAGAAATCAAAATAAACAAACTAAGTAATGTTTAGGTTCACGTTCAGATAATTTTATCTAGTAATATCTAGATAATTCTAGACAACTTTAATCATATAAAGTATTAAGTTTCATTAATTTATTTCATTCATTGTAGAATATTTTCCAGGATGTTCAATTGAAATATTCACTTAAGAATAAATGTAGCGCTCGGCGGTCACACAGGGACGAGACACGAGTCTACATAAAGTCGATGTATTTGTGCTACGCTCTGGTTCGTAGACAAGGAGAGATGCCAAAGGGATTCATATATCCGTGATAGCCAGAGCTCTATGTCTTGGACCAGGCGAGACAGCGAATACGACGAGAGAGATAGTTACAAGCGACAGCAGTTATATACGATTTACAAGCACAGGGAGACTAGACTAGAACAAGAAGAGATTAATGATGACNATGTCTTAACTAATCAAACAATTGGGATCCTATCGGGAAATTCTGGAACATTTTATCACTTGACTGACCAGTTAAGGTGCGAATCTTGACCATGATTTTGTTTACAAGTTACAGCAATGAGATAACGCTTACAAGTCTGAATCAAACCGCGCATGAACAGATGTGAACGAAGACCAATTACTGTAAACAAAAGATGACAGCAATTGTACCGCCATACGATGCGCAGGTGTGAACGTGTACAGAACATTTGTACGCATGGAAACAACCTCAAGGCTCTTTTGAATATCTGAGAACTTATGTATCTGGAAGTCTGGGAAATGATTCATCAAATCTAACTGTTTAGTATATTCCTGTATTGGCCTTGTGCAGCATTGGCTTGGTTCTTCTAAAGATTTAGCTTCTCTTTCGTGTGCAGTGAAAGCTGTCTATAACGGTCACCTTTTGGCCATTCTGCCCAGGTTGAGCTCTATAGAAAACATTATTTTGGGGTTACGAAGAGTGGCCTTTATACACAGGTGGCTGCTCTATAGAGGTGGCCGCTAATACAGGTTTGACTGTACACGTTACAATTTAGCCATACTTTCGAAGTACTGTTCTCCTGTTGTTGAACGCACGCTATAAACAACAATATCTACTTGCATTCTCTCTGGGTACTGTAATACGTCATCAACAGAATGGATACTTATTAACGTAATTGCTATGTTGCACTTCCATTCTTTGCCCATGAAGTACGCTTCTAGTGCACGTGAAAAACGTCAACAGCAATTTTTAGTTTCACAATAAATGATGTTGATTTTAAATGTTTTAAATAACACTCAGCTCCTTCGTAAACATATGTCACAGCAGTTATGATATCTCCACTTAATTGCTCAATTTCATCATCAATTTTTTCTACTGTAATGACGGCTCAGAGTTCATGTAGAAGGTGGCCATACAATAGATGAAAACCAAGAAAAAGACTCGAGGATCGAATCGAAAGAGGCGACTGGTGAAAATGTAG
This sequence comes from Calvadosia cruxmelitensis, assembly GCA_900245855.1. Classification (NCBI taxonomy): domain Eukaryota; kingdom Metazoa; phylum Cnidaria; class Staurozoa; order Stauromedusae; family Kishinouyeidae; genus Calvadosia; species Calvadosia cruxmelitensis. The sequence goes on from OFHS01001352.1 coordinate 9,901, forward strand.
CTAGCTCTTATTAGAAGTACTTCATACCCAGGACTCAAATGCCGCTGTTTGAGTTCGAAAGATTGCCAAAAGCCACGAGAAGTTGGGTAATCAATCACATCGACAAGGCTTTCAATGACCGACTTAAAAGCATTGTTCATTGTAAACAGTGCATTCCTGCTATTGTTTTCGTGAAAAGGGGATCATGGGAATGACAACAGCACTCTGCCCACTGACTCTGCCTGACAAGACGGCTTTAAGACGTACCCGCGACGTCCAAACGTAAGGTGAGCGTCCATGGGACGTCCTAAGACGTCCTGTGCTTGCTGGGTGGGGTACGTCATTTCTTGCTGAACTGAGTTGCGTAAGTGGCACGATTTTAATCTTGAAACCAAGCTACTAGAATATATTTTAGTTCAAACATAATGATTATATTTTATTGTTATATTATTGTAGAATGAATAATTGAATATCAGTAATTATGCTTGAAACCGATCATACCGGATGATTGCCAGTGTCTGGATGACGTAAATCGCGAATGATGGGGCACCTTCATATCTTATCTACAGTTTTGAACTTTTGATAGAAACTACATTCAAGAATCATCTAAATTTGTGTCAGTCAACTGGTGTCCGGGTTCGGAATGCACTACCCTGCCAGCTCAAACTATCTGTAAATATTTCAAAATTCATACTTGATAGTAAGCAATATAATCATTATGTAAATAGTATTGTAAATAGTGTACTATAATGTGCCAGATTTTGTATTTGCTGCTCGCTAGAATGTTAATTATTGCTCATCTGCTCCGTGAAAAAGACTGTTTTGTGACTTGATGGATTTTGAAATAAAATCATGCACAGACACACACACACATACTGAGTGAATTTTCAAATGTACTACGGAAACCAGTATCTTGTTTTATCTGCTCTATGAAAAAAGGTTTTCATTAGCTTGTTGGATATTCAGATTAAATGATGATGAACACCAATGAGCCCCATGTACGAATGATGAATGACTATTCACATAAATTTATTTTAAATTGAAAATACAGATGTGTTGTGATTCAAAACAATGCTCTCCTATGACGTATTGAAACAGCGTCACAAGGAATGCAAACAAAGCGCACTGTTGATTGGAGAACTGCAGGTGGAAGCCTGGGAACAATAGTATCCGATTCAGCCAATCGGCGTCGCCTGCGTAATGCTGGTGTCTTGGAGAAGGATGTCTCTGTTTTCCTCTCTTGAACTGTGACGTTGAGAAGCACGATCAATCTCAGCTTCGTTGTTCAATTTTTTTATTTGTGAGCAAAAGCAGTCTTGTTTCACAACTTTACGAAATTTTCTCGACATGGCTGCTAAGCAAAGAATGAAGGTTGCCAGTGAGAAGCACAGTCAGAACGTGAAAAACAGAGGAAATGTGCCTAAAACAATGGTGAGTTGTGGGTTAGATGTGAGTCGAAACCTTTCCTCAGACTTGCCTTTTGAGATCAACAGGCAACAGCGGGGCTCAATTACACAGCCATTTTATACTTGTTGAGAGTTCAATTAAAAGAAATATTTTTCAACTGTTTTTTATCTTTCAATTTCATATAATTAGCGTGTTTGCTCTCCGCACCAGTTCACTTTATGATGTTATTGCTTCTGTAGAGGGCACAAGATGAAAAATACGCCGTTGGACCGGTCCTTCTTGGCCTATTCTTGTTCGTCGTTTGTGGTTCCGGTACGTTGATATCACTGACCAGAACGTGACATTTCGTATGCTGTACTTCCTTCTTAGCAGACTTAGCATTTGGCTTGTTAGCTTGGCGATGAAAGGGAAGATAGATTTTGGCTCCTATTTGATCAGCTAAAGTAATTCTAGCACGTGTGTTTAACAAGCTTGCCACGTTGGCTTACAACTTACTTTTCTGACGTAGAAGTCCCATTAGCCTAGTTGATTGGTGACGCATTTTTGTGATGTTTCGTTGATAATGTTTACGTTCCCTAATCAGCACTCCTACCCTTTCTCACACAACACGTGTCGAAAGGTGTTGCATTTTAAACAAGCCATCCTTTTACAGTTACACTAACAACCTTGCCCTTTTGCCATGCTCTGCCATACAAAGTAATTTAATAATTACCACTCCAGTACTATATAAATAGTTTCCAACAGTGTAGCCTTATCTGTTGCAGTTGAAAAGTAGCTCCCCTGTAGACAGTTTCATTTTACAGTGCCAGTGGGGTTCTGCATACCATGATTAAACGTGTTTTCTCTCTTACTTTTCAGCCGTGTTTCAAATCATCCAGAGCATAAGAATGGGATTTTGAAGAAATGAAGTTGTATTTAATGCAATCAGCAAAGACGCGAGAGAAGAAGTTTTATCTCTAAGTTATATCTTTCCTTTGCTGTTAGATGTGGACAATGGTATACGTGATTCAATGTCATGAGAACAGCAATGTATTTTGGTCAATTTATAATTTAGAAAGGCGATGCTCTTGTGAAATTCTATGAATCCGTGGATTGGGCATTTTCGACAACACAGTGATAAATAAGTATGTGGGCATTGCGTGTTGTCTTCGTTTTCCTACATGCATGACGTGTAGGTGGCTTGGTTTTATTGCAAACGTTATCCCTGCATAGTTCTTCAGTGTGCTTTACCGCTGCACCTGAAATCCCTTCCAGCGTGTTTTCTTTGGCCAATGTGACGCACAGGCACCTTATTTTGGAACCATTTGTAGCTATGTAGCTCTCTTATTATTTATATTCAATAGCTTGAAAATAAGGATACTGTACCTTTTATCACCATATATAAGCCATATTACACAATTATTAATCAATTTGGCAAGTGGCATTTGATTAGTTACAGTAATAGTCTTGAAAGACCGGGACCAGTGACCTATGGAATGTAACTTTGGTTTGACCCTATCATACTTGCTATTTGGTGTGTGGAATGAGTCCTGACAAATCTAACTTCGCAAGCAAATGAGAGCACTCTTTACAATACAGTGCAACCTCGTTTATATGGTTACAGTTTTCCAGCCACACATCTTGCTATTTTTGCTAGTAAGCAAGAATTGATATTACGTTGGTTACAGGGCCGTTTTAACAAGTAGGCACTCAAAGCACGTGCTTTAGGCCCTTCTCAGTGTTATTTTAAAAATTCAAATTTACAGTATATTGAGATCTAGTGGAGTGCGCAATCAACTGAAGAATGCTACCAAGTTTTAATTTGCTGTTTATGGGCAAAAGCAACATCTTCAATATGCCAATGGGCGAACATTTTAGCACTAGTAAGTTACGGGCTTTTTAATTGTTAAAAATTAGGCTCTCGTTGGGTAAAGTGCTTTAGGCCCTCTCAATGCTTAAAATGGCACTGGTTGGGTACCATAGTTATTCTGACAGAGCTTGGTTCTTGAACTGAAGTGATATAAGCTGGTCATGATAGTTATTGGGGTTACACTGTACAGTGGTGTATAGGTACCTCCATCCATGATTCATACAATCAGAAACCAATAACTCTACTTCCATTGTAGTTTTCATGGGGAATAATGTCGCCTGATCTATCAAATATTTTACTACTCCAATGAAAGAACCAATCTCTTGGTTATTCACGTCATCAGATAAACATGAACCATCCCACGTCAATTCAATCAATGGAGGGCTACAAAGTAAAAAACCGCAGCAAGGTACATGCCAAAAAATGGCACATAACTTTTGTGCCATATATCTCACATGTTTTCACACTTTTTCAGAGAATATTTTCGAATTCTCTTAGCTGTGATTGTATCTTATGCTCTACAAAGTTGAAAAGAATCTGAAAGGGTGAGGGTCAATCTTGAGTGACTTGACATGGAATGGCCAACATACCACTTCGCTTTGATATCTAATTACCTCAGGCCGGGTTAATCTACTCAAATTAGGACCAAAAAGGTAAGTAAAATTACTGATCAACACTGTTGACACCTGACAGTAGGGTCAACCACAGGAAGCACGAGTATAATCAGTCAACATCAAAACAACATGTTTTAATTGCTACTGAAGTCGACCGTTTCATATTCAAAATAACTCCCTTCTTTTTAAATTCCATAACGACAGGAATTATGTTGACAATAAATTGCATCGCTACCAAAAACGTGGTTGCAATAATTTAAACAGCTAATTCAAGATCTTGATGAAACTAGACAACTGTTATCTTGAATCAGCGTTGACGGCACCTTGCCTGGAAATGTCCACTATCCAATCAACAGACTGGAAAGGGACTGGAGCGGCGGCGAATTTACTAGCATACTTCAATCAATATCGCAAGAGCATTTCTCGTCACAATTTATCCCGTGGATTGAATTCGCTGAACGTGTCAGATGACTGTCCTCGTCTTTCCATGACCAATGCATACTTCAGTCGCTCGTTTTCTTCACGTAGCATGGCATTTTCGTCGGACAAAGTTGATATAGTCTGCTTCAGCGTTGGCACTTGGTCATTGAATGCGCTAAGAAGGGTAGATTTAATGGCACTGATTTGATCCTGCAAAGAGACACAGACATTTCAATATCACAGTGCATTCTTCAGGGTCGATTTGTAAATGTTTTTTTTTTAATTGCCGTGAAATGTTGAAGGCAAAACAGATTTCTTTCCAATGCACACTTTCACTGACACCTTGGGAAAACCGCCACTATGGATGCATCGATCGCTGACGGACAGTCTATATCAATCGTATCCATGAGCTTCAACAAATAAGAGGTTATATACAATATAACCAGGTAACAAAGATGCTCAGAAATCCTCATTGTTAAGGTTAAGATGCTGCATAACAGAAAAAACGCAATGGCAATATAAAACGTAGCTGCGTGCTTACTGCAATCATTTGGGAAGTGACTTGAAGTAGGACCACTAATAATCTGGCTAGCGCCTTCGGCTTCACAGAATTCACAATATGTTAAGTCAAAGAACTGCAATTGAATGTTTAAACTGTTTTGATATTAATTAAGTTATGTTAAACAAAGAGAGTTTAGAACTACAAAGAGTCAAAGACTTGGGTTTGTGGAATAGGCATCCTGTGGAGTAGCATTGCCATATGACGAAGTTTGGCATCTTGTTACTTGCAAAAAAATTTCAACAATACTACTGAAAGTTACCTAGTTTTATGTAATCCAGAAGCTACATAAAGTGGCATAGAGATCAGTAGATGTTGTCTATACTCAACAAAGTACATCAAGGGAAGATGTAGATATGGAATATGACAACGTTTTACATGTGAACAAGTAGGTTGAAGTAGCTGCTTAAAATATAACCCACCAGAGCTGTCTCGATTGTGTTCACCATTGGCTGCACGGCAGGAATGGGAAGGACGCTGTCCATTGCACTGTGACTGCTGCGGAGATTGAAGCAAAATGCAATCAATGACCCACAAAAGTAACAATAAATTACTGCACTTTATAAACTGACCATAGAACTTTCTAAATTTGCGTAAAACTATCATCAAAGTTATCAGTGTGGGAAAACAAAATAACTCGTTCAATCCATTGCAGTAGCGTGGCACAAATGCAATGATTACAATAGCATAAGATTTTAACCAGAATTTACATCCATCCTTATGTACCCCACTCGAATCTGCTTGAAACCGTTGTCTACATGAAGCTAACAGAACCCCAAAGGGGACAAAGCCCCAGCCCCTTTTATTGAGTGGCAGTCATTCGCTGTCACTCCTGTCAATCACAATGTCGCAAGCGTTTGCAGTGGAAGCTGCAATAAGCACATAACCAAACCGTCCTATCGAGATCTTAATCCTGTTATTCCAATTGGGTTGCACAACACAGAAACGGCTACTCGGATAGACCATAAGCCGGCAACCTATGCAGATGGTACACAGTTTTTAACGAAATATCAGCTTAAAAATCCGTCGCCATTTCTAATCTCAAAGGAACCCCAAGGACTCAGGGATCAAATCCAAAACATGCTGTTGATCCTGTAGAGACAAACGTTAGGTAAAATCCTACAAGCCAAACCAGATAAACTGTATTCGGCCTCGGTGATAATTGGTTCATCTGAGCAGCCTTTACACATTCAGATGTGGTTTAGAGGCCAAGGATTGAAGATGAGTCTGTCTTAAATCCGGATTGTAGCATGGATTTTACAAGCCCAGCGGCAGACAAATGCGTTGCGACACACACACGACATGAGAGCCTGCTCCCTACTCGAATGACTCTCTTGACCGTGAAACCGCGTAAACAACTGCAGGTCTTTCTCAAACAGCCCATAACTGTTATTCTAGAGTGTCGGAGTATGGTGATCGTGCGCAACAAAGCAACAGCCGGAGAGGAATTGTCTATCGTCTATCTCCGGTTTGGCTCGCAACAATACAAAAGCTGTTTAGCGCGGGATGGCTGCATCGCAGAGCGAGGAGTATCATCGTGGACGGCCCAGCTCTAGTTTGCAAGCATGTGGCTCTTCTCGCGAATTATCTGATAGAAGAATCGCGTAAAAATAATGTAGCTTGCCATGCACTCAGCCGCACTGTCGCCAGACATCAGCAGGCGTACTAACCTTTCATTTGAATAGCGCCTGCTCGGCGCTGTCGTGTCAGCTTCATTTTGAAAGCCAGCCGTCGTCAAAGCGGTGTCTGGTTTGTTGTTTGCTTGATAGTAAGCCTGTCCTGTGCCATGGGCAGACGGCGTTGTCATCGGTAGGACACCGTTTGCGCCATTGCTGCTGGCTTCGTCCAGTTGACCGCCCAACCTCACTGAGTGCTCAGAGCTAGCGCTGTTGTGCAAGGAATTAATTGAAGGTTCAATCGCCTGCGATTCACCTTGTGTGCTTGACGCAGGAATAGCTCCTGCATTTTGTATGTTCTCACTCGAATCTGACTGTTTATTCTCCGAATCCAGCTTGTCTTTACATTGCCAACGTCCTTTCTTATACGGTTCTGTTCTGTGAATTTTCACGATTCTGAATCGTGATGAGCTGGCATTGCCTTGCGATTGTGAATCCGAAGAAGACCCCAAGTCGTCAGGAGTAGAAGCCTTTGAGGCTTCAGTAAAAGTGTCATCCAGTTCCGAGTCGAAATCATTTCCGTGGCTTTCGCCGCGACCGAAATCATTTTCCGTGTTTACAACACTCGTGATCTCGAATAAGCTCTTTTTAGGTCGATTGGCAGAGGGGACTTCTCCATTGACTTGCTCCGGTAACCGCTCTGAAGACTCCTCAGCAGTAAGGGTAGACGTATCGAAACGTACACTGACCATCTCTGTTTCCACTGATGAGCTATCGCCTTCTTGTCTTCCCTCCACAAGGTCGCTTTTCTCACTATGCTTTGCGGCGGCGAAATCCGCCATTCCGTTGATGACGCATCAGGGTAGATAAAATGCCATTTCAGCCAACCGAAAATACTCGAAACATTGCCATGGTAAAGACGAACACTTATAATAGCCAGTACAAAAAAATTTTGGGTGAAGGCAGCGGGAGCACTAGAGTAACCTCAATAACAGCGAACACACTGTCGTCCTTCAACGTAGCGCGAAGACAACCGCCAAGGTAGAATGCACGTTGGCTGCGCGCAAAGGACAGAGACCTGGGCACGAAAAACAAGTACAGCCATTTCCGGTCGCCACTCACCATCACTCACTGACTTATTTCGCTACTTTAACAATAGAAAAGCAACTAAAATATACCATACAAAACGCTTGCATTAATTCTACATAAACGGAGAAAAATATAGTTAACAAATCTCAATATGTGGAAGATGCAAAGAGCAGCAAAATCTGACCTAATTAATTTAGACTATAATGCGCATCTAACATTTTAGATTTCTTGCTACAGCTGAAGAAACTAAATATCGCCATATTAAAATAACTGAGAATTTATTTCTAACCTTACTGATGAATAAGAACTTGTAACTCCTTAAGCACATCTGATTGTTATAGTTTTAATACCAAATATCACAATACAGAGGGTCAATGCCACCAGCATTCTCGGTCGCACAACTGGAGAAAACTTGCAAGAAATTTTCAAATTGTAAATATCACAGGTTAAATTATTTTGGATAATATTGTGATTTTTAGTATTTAAATTTGTTAAGACAGAACGCGACTGCGATTTTATTTTATTGTAATATATATTCGTAGTACTGGAAATTGTAATGTTGCGTTATGTTCGAAATAAATTATCTCAACAGCCGCTATAACCGTTAGGCATAAAAAGTTTTGTAGAGTGTCTTCATGTGTGGTCGTTTTTCGTAGAAGAACAGATTCAACAGACTCGTGTAGAATGACTGAGAGTACACGTCATTAGAAACAAGCAGACTGTTAGGAATTTTTTATATTCATTCGAAGTTATGACAAGTGCAAGTAAAGCTGGCATGTGGAATTTCGCAAACTCAAGACGTCGACAAAAATCCGAATTCCGTTGTTAGAATATGTCGCAACCGCAATACGTTTGTTTGGTGCCTCAGACCAATGTGTAGACGTCGTTCAGTGTTTACATGAACAACACAGTTAGGCTATTTCGAGCGCACACATTGAGAATGAGATCTTTGCATGAGATAATCGCAGCTGGAAACTATTTTTGCGACAAGGAGCAAGGTACACAAGGAATTACGACACTGTTGAAAGGTTGAAGTCCGAATAGCATAAAAGACGTCAGTATGGAATATTTAGCTCGTTTTAGGCGTCCCTTTGATGATCTGAAAACATGAAAGAGAAGCTGCAGCTCTGGTAAATCTTGTGTTGAGTTTCGGTCGGGTTTGCTCCCACCTGCTTCTTGAGCGCAATGAAGTCGTGACACTGGCGACGGCGAATCGGTCAGATTCAATTGTAGTCTACGTCTGCTCTAATATAGAACAGAACCTTTGGTTGCGTAAATTGGAAGATGGGACAACATTTATTTTAAATCTATTTCTTATTTTCATCTACTGTTAAATGACATAGAAAACTTTGGTAAATAGAGCTTAATTGTGATAGTCACATGTTTTCTATATACCTTGGTCACATCAATCTCACCTGATGCGAAATTGCAGGAATTCCAAGAAGTTGTTAGTTAAGAAGAATGATTCATGTCTCAATAATCGATTTTGAAAAGTAAATCAACTGAAATGATTTGTTTTTGAAAAAAAAACATTACTGACTGAATGATTGCTAGAAATCTGCAGTTTCAAATAGTAAAATATCCTAACCTAATAATTTACAGATTTAAATTGCTTCCACTAATCCTTTTAGGCAATTGCGATTGAAATATTAGGCCATCCTTGCATCTTGAACTGCCACGCTAACCCTCTGCATGAAGTCGGCCCTGATTTTGCTACGCATGTGGTCTTGCATCAGACGTGCACCCGTGAGGGGATACTTCCAGGACAGGAATTGTTAACCTTCTTCGCCGATTGAGCCCATTTTTTCAAAGCAGGCTGTGATGGCACAGAAAAATATAAGATGCTCTCTGCTCTCTAGGAAGTTATGATAAGTTATAATTTTCAACTGTCTTAATCAAGGAAACAGGAGAGAAAAGATCTCGCGGCTACTACTTGTTTCAAAGGATAAGCTGGTCTGTGCAGAGAGGGAACGCTGCCAGCATTTTAGGGTCCCTGCCCAGCGGGTGTACGTTGCCTGCCAACCTGGGATTATGATATTGTCTTGATAGTCGTAAGATTAGGCCTGTTTTCACTGTAATATTTATTTGAATTATGGTTTTATTAAGGTTAAGTTTTTATCTAGTACTACAAGTAAAATTTATTTTTCATTTTCAACCATATTTTGCTTCATATGAAGTACGTATTTCTCAGTTAGGTTGAACGAATATTCATCCTTTTGTCGATGATTTAGGAATGACCATCAGAAAAGTTAAAAACTGACTTCCCATCCAACTGGAGATTATCCGTCAGGAACGGGGTAAAGGGGGTTAGCTGTCTCTTTCAAGGATTGATCTTTCGTGATCTTTAGAGCTCAATGATTCCAGCAACCATGTGGTACATCGGAGTAATACAACTGGACGAAACTTTGTCCTCGCTATACTATGCTTCTGAATGAGCTAACTCATTAACATACTGTAATTATAGAAATTATATATTAATTATGCGTCTTCGGCAGCTAGCTCCAGGAATCTGGGAGCGAGGTTGTGACGTCACAATTACACTTCGGTTCGACGGAACAGAAAACGCACTGCGTGAAGGGAAACAGATACCGGCCGAAATTTGAAACAAATGACGCATCCTCAACTTGCTAACATGACTGTAGTCGAAGTCGGACAAGTAACTGAACACTTAGAATCAGCTTGCATGGACATTTCTGAATATGATCCCGATCAAATACAAAGCGATGCAGTTTCGAGTTCCGCTGGAGATGCGGATGAACCAAACGTAGAAAATAGTCGACCATGTTTAACATTTCCAACGGCAAAAGTATGCGCTTCAGAAGGCGTAGAAGATACCCCTGGACCATCCAACGCAGAGAAGCAATCATCGTCACTGAAGGATCATTCACATGACTCAGTCAGTCCTTCGGTATCAGTGACCAAGGCAGATGTACTTGTCGGATGTAATGAGCCACAGAATGGAGATTCTTCCGCTTGTTACTCCTCTCAGAGTCCGAGCGGCAGCAAAGAATGCAATTCGATGATCGATTCAGAAGCAAGTGATTTAAATAACTGCGATTCAAACAATCAAGTTGACAACTCTTCTTTCTTGGCTTTGTCATATCCTTCGAATTTTATTATAGAGGAATTCGACGACCGGTTAAACCCGAACGAATCCGAGTTGTTGTATTCTGAAAGCTCCGAAGAAGAATTCTGTACTTCCAGGATAGTGTGCAATGCTGATCAGTTCTCATCATGTTCGTCGGTTGTTCTATACAAGAGCCACAGCGATGTACTCGTTGGTTGCGTCCAGTCCACTTCCGGCAGTCATTCTGCAAGTGCTGAGGCCATATTGAGCCGTTTCAGGAATTCCGGATCCTTGCTACCCGGCAAGACTGCAAACAGGGAGTCTGTTGACTCGGATGTGGAGCTCGTCCAGCAGCATTGGGGATTGCCAGGTCCAAATAGCAGCTCCGTTGAAGTTCTCTTCCGCAGAACGGAAGTAGAAGAAGATCCTATTGACCTTGACCCACGGATGTTGGACTACCAAAGAGACTGGAGACAACCAGTCATTGGACTTGCCAATACTATTGCTACTGGTTCTAATAGATGGAATAGCAGCGCTTCTACTTCACTGTTCTTGGCGCCTATATTCGGAATACCAAGAGCTGTCCAGGCGATCGAATGGAAAGAGCCCGTGGCAGATGAAGGTACTATATACACCTAACATTGTCTTTGATAACAGTGCCATATACTGTATGAAATAATAATGATCTTCATCGTCATCGTCGTCGTCCATTTCTCTATTTGCTGTTTGGCTTTCTTTTGACAGATGCCGCCATTGATTCCTTAGGTGAATTCCCCATGGCAGCAAGCGTAGACAGACATATCAACGTGTCTTCGTCCCGTAGAACGAGCAAAGAGAGGCTAGCCTCATCAAAGCGTCTCACTCTAGGCGTTATTCTGAGGTTTTTGATCTGCAACATTCCCCCTTGGATAGTACTGTCCTTCATCCCTGAGAGAATATTCTAAAATTGCTGAAAGGTTTAAACAGTTACTATGATTGCTGTATAAAATGGAATGACAAATACATATCAAGCTGATGTTTGCATGGATATGACTGTTGATTGTTTTAATTTGTTCATTTTGTTCATGAAGCAATGGGAGGGCAGCTGTTGAAAGTAACGTTTCACTGATGCTGACCATATACTGTAGATTTATAGACAGTTGAACAAAACATCAACGTAACAGGACCTTATTCATGGGCCGGGACTCAAGCATATATAGTCCAGGACTAAATCTCAAGTCCCATTATATAGATTTTAGAAATTTAGTCCAGACTAACTGTTCAGTCCCGGACTTCGCTTTAGTCCTGGTCCATGAATAAGGCCCAAGGGATAAATCTCAATTCTCGTATACGGATTTTAGCAATTTAGTCTAAACTAAATATTTAGTCCCGGACTACGCTTTAGTCCTGGTCCATGAATAAGGCCTTCGGTCTCCCTTTCCAGCTTTTACATCGTGGCTCTTGTTGTTACCCTGTCTACATGCGATCGAAGCTGGCCGGCTACATAAAATCGAAGCAAAACCCGGTCGTTTTCCCAATCTTCGTGTTCTACTTCCGTTCTTTCCACTGCGCCAAACAGATAGATATTGTCAGGGTAATTTGAAGGAATAATCTGGAAAGTTCGCTAAATATTCTGAAGGTCGCCATAAATAGCAGCATAGTGCAAGCAGAAAGCAGACAACTTTTCAAAATTATACGTTTTAATACCAACAAGCTAATTTCAATACCACACGAATGATACGAAGTGTTCAGAAGAACTTGATCATTATTATTAAGTGAAACTGGTGTCTTTTGAGTTGCATCATACAATCGTTTATTTCTTCAATTATTATTTCACTATACTTAGCACAGTTCTTGTGACCAGCAATATAACTCAAAGGCTTCGTCCTCGAGGTCACTAAGGTTGTCATTTGCTGACGGTGGATGACAGAGAGATGAATTGACAGCTTCAGTCTCCGAGATTTCATCCGCCTGGAGAAAAGCAACCAGTATATTCAGTGTACAGTCAAACCTGTATTAGCGGCAACCTCTACAGAGCAGCCACCTGTGTATAAAGGCCACTCTTCATAACCCCAAAATGACAATTTTTATAGAAAATCAACCTGGACAAAAAGGCCACCTGTCTATAAAGGTCATTTCCCTCAGGTCCCAGAGGTGACCGTTATACACAGGTTTCACGGTCTACGGCGCTAAATTTGTTGTACATTATCCGTAATTATGCTAATCAATGTCTACGTCACTCCTGTCTACACATGCGCAATTGTTACTCGTACTATATCTAGGTGTTCTGTCTAAATATGTTCACTTGAGCTTTGGCTTGTTGCCACTCGCACTTGCTATCCTGGGTTTTCACGGTGTCGTTATTCTCTCGAACATAACAGAATGTATCATAGCGCTTTCTTGCTTGATTTCTATAGAAAGTGTCATTTTGGGGCTACAAAGAGTGGCCTTTATATACAGGTGGCTACTCTATAGAGGTGACCGCTAGTGCAGGCTTGACTGTACAGTGAAGCATCGATAATATCACTATGATATTCCAGTCAAAAATCGTGATAATAAGCGGGTTGTGATATTAAGAGGGTTAAAATAGTTGACTTTTACAGAGCTTGGTTCTCAAAGCGAAGTGATATTTAGCGGGTCGTGACATTAACCAAGTACTATAGCACAGTATTGAAATAAATAGTTCCACTTATAAATTGCAGTATACAATGCACAAATGGTTAATATCGCTATTATCGTGGCCGTGTGGCACAGCTTCGTGCCAGAGTTACCTTGTCTTTACTGTAAATGCCTCTGTCGGACGACAAACGTCATTTTCACTCGAGTAGTGTACAATTATATGTATCACTGATGATTGATTGCAGTGCAATCGAAAGAGGCATCAGTACCAACAGTACAGCATTGCAACGAAAAATGTTAAAGAGCCGGCAATGAGCTTGTGCTATTATGTTGAGCTGGATATTATACTATATGTATTCTTAAACTATAATTAAGCGGTACACTGTACTTAAATGCAATTAAGAACGTCAGTTATAATGATGCATAATGTCCCGCAAACTCAGCATAGAAATTCCAAAGAGGTTTCACTAAATTGCGCCGGGGTACTACAATGAAGTTATGGGATCTGGCAATTTGCAACAAACATACGTTTTCCGGTGGACAAAGGCCATATAATTTCCTCATTTTAGCAATTCTTCTTTGAGTTTTGTTGCTACGTCGATCTGTAGAACAATTCCTACAGTGTGAAGGAAAACTAATAACAACAGTGTCACATATAACAGTCTCCACAATAGAATACAGTCAAGCCTGCATTAGTGGTCACCTCTATAGAGAAGCCACCTGTGTATAAAGGCCAATTTATTGGTGCCTCAAAATGACGCTTGTTATAGAAATCAACCTGGACAGAAAGGCCACCTGTCTAGAAAGGTCATTTTTCTTAGGTCCCAGAGGTGACCGTTATAGACAGGTTTCACTGTAACAGAATCTCGTTTTAAGCATAGTCTACTACGAAAAGTTTCATAAGGACGCAAGATCTTTCACTCGATATGAGTGAACCACAATCAAACCTGTACTAACGGCCACCCCTATAGAGCAGCCACCTTTGTGAAGGCCACTCTTCATAATCCCTAAATAACACTTCTATCGAAATCAACCTGGACAGAAAGGCCATCTGTTTATAAAAGTCATTTTCCTCGGGTCTCAAAGGTGACCATTATAGACAGGTATCATTGTATATAGATTCTGAGTTAAATTCCGCATTACAAAACAAAGGCATCATAGACTATTTTGAACGACCCTTTGAGTCTTTTAGGCATTAGATTTGCAGCAGTTGCCGGTCAGTGCAACTATATGCTCCATTCTACTGTGTCTTGTTTTTTTAATATTCATAATATATTTCAAATTGATACATACAGTATGCTCGGATATAAATTAAATCACAAATACACAAGCTATACATTTCTACTTAACTACCCTTAAACTATACAATTTTACGACCTAAAAAACTAATATAAAATTACTCCTAAACACTAAAATTGGTTTCGTTAATTAACAGATCTTTTCAGAAATATATTTGTCACAAATCTAGAATAATGTAGAACGTTACAGAAGGTGAATGACATAATTGATTTACTTTTAGTTTATTGCATAACAAGAACATTCTAGACTGAGCTATTTTTAGACATGATGTAATTAGAATATTCTAGATTGAGTATTCTTAGACATGATGCAATGGAAGGTTCTAGATGTTTTAGAAATAGAACGTGATGCCATTTGCATGTAAGTGTTAATTAATCTAGACTGCTCTGCATTGTCAACAGTATAAATTGAGATTTTCTGAGAAGGACTCCTCAGTTATTGATTGGACAGTAACTCGTGTAATGTGAAATACATTGATTGGAAGTCCATTTGCTGCCTTCATCTACCGTTTCCAAAAGAATTCTGGAAAACAATCTAAGGTGGATTGTGACAATATTTATTAGCTATCTGATTTGCAAAGTCAATACATGCGGCGGTGTCTTCTTATCTAATCGCAACTATGAGTAATCATTACTGAAGTAGTTGATTACCGGTAATAGTTATTCTTATGATAATTTATAATTGTAATCAATTACTAATTTTAGTAGGAATAGTTTTTTGTTCAATTTTAATAAATTAAATGCTAAGAAAATACAATGTTACCAAAAATAAATTAACCTATGACATTTACAAATTAAAAATTTCTTGCATTTTTCCCCAGTACTGAGGGTGCCAAGAATGCTTGTAGCATTACCCCTCTGTATTGCGATGCTTAATCTTTGAATAAGGTAAGCCCTTAGCCTTGTTTCTCCTGTGGTGTTGATAATTTTTTTCCCTACACTGTGTATAAATTTTTGGCTTCATCGCCAAAAGGGCCCATCGTTTCAAGGCCTACCGGTTGGATATGGTAGTTGGCAGCAAATGGAGAGTACTAGTTTATACCAGTAAGTAATAGTTTACTTTTATTGTAACGAATTACATCTAACTGGGATCTAGATTACAAATTACTCTTCAGTTCTTGTTTGAGGTCTCAGGTCTACACGAGACACTTCCAGATACTGCTCGGCTATTCTGAGCATTTTCTACACGTCATAAACATCTAACAATCTAAGAGTGTTTTCAGAATGATTAGAGTACCGAAAATAAGCCATGAGATTCATTTGAGACTATCAGCGGCTATCAGTACCCTTTGTGCTTTTTCGTAGTGAATCTTATCTTTTACTGCTACATAAAAGTTAGGTTTGGATCACATATATATGTTATTGGCGGTGTTGTTCATGGGAACAACCTGTTCTAACTCTTGCAAAGTACAACGTTGATAAATTGATTTATACAGTTCACGGTTACATGCAACAGACATATCACTACAGTGAAACCTGTCTATAACAGTCACCTCTGGGACCTAAGAAAAATGACCTAAAGTTATAGGTAGGTGGCCTTTTTGTCCAGGTTGATTTCTATAGAAAGCGTCATTTTGGGGCTACAAAGAGTGGCCTTTATACACAGGTGGCTGCTCTATAGAGGTGACCGCTAACACAGATTTGACTGTACCACTGAAATCTCGATACAACAAATCACTGTATGAAACAGTCTGTCCGATACTAAAATATCCTGTCCAAAGGTCTGGATCACAGCATAAGAAGATGTATGGTTAGATTGTATGTACAGTGGAACCTGCTTAATTCGAAGACCTGTAATTCGAATATTCATCTACTTCAAACTACGATCTCGGTCCTTTGATCCCGCGCATTTGTCTTCTGTCTATTGTTCATTGGAAGACAATTGTTTTCCTATTATTCCTATTCGAAGTTCGTATCATTTGAAGGATGTTTTGCGGTCCCTTGACACTTCGAATTAAGCGGATTCCACTGTATACTGTAATGCCTTTGAATTGCTGTAGCCTGGTCCATAGCGGTCACTAGCCATTAACCAAGCAGTGATTTCAAGTTTTCAACAGAACATTTCATGTTTCACATCAAAAAGTAACCCAAGATTAATATTCATACATGTTGCTTTTGGACTTGGAACGCAGAGTTCGATGGGTCCGGATGTCTGCGGTGTTATCTTCCATCTGATCGTAACCGGATTGGGATGAGCCTCGACTGGACGGCAAACTCGTTCCGATATCTAGTAAAAATTAAGCATCTATTCTATCATTCAACTCATCAACTGACACTGAAGAAATATTCAAGTACAGTCAAACCTGTATCAGCGGCCACCTCTATAGAGCAGTCACCTGTGTATAAAGGCCACTCTTCATAACCCCGAAATGATGCTTTATATAGAAATCAACCTGGACAGCAAGGCCACCTGCCTATAAAGGTCATTTTTCTCAGGTCCCAAAAGGGAACGTTATAGACAGGTTTAATTGTAGAAAACAATGCAATAGGAAATATTTGTGAGAAGAAAAACAGAATACAGTCAAACCTATATTAGCAGCCACCTTTATAGAGCAGCCACCTGTGTATTAAGGCCACTTTTCAAACCAGCAGAATGACACTTTCTATAGAAATCAACCTGTACAGAAAGGCCACCTGTCTATAAAGGTCATTTTCTTGAAGTCCCATAGGTGACCGTTATAGACAGGTTGCACTGTATTATTCTGCATTAAATAATACTACAATAACTAGAATCAATGATAAAACCAGTCGATTAATTAATAATATCAATTGAAAGAGGCAATAAAATTATTAAAATACCTTCGCATCATTAAAATCTGTGCATAAGCTAACTATCTTAGAGAAAATAGAACTTGATAACATGAGGCTAGCTGGCTCCACCGTTTTTCCCTACATCAGCCATAAAATATACCAATACGCCTGATGGGAGCAAACAGTTCTGATTCTTACCCTCTAATTTCAACCGTCTCCAGTTATTCGCTTTGCCGCCCAAGTATGGACACAACTCATCGGTTGTCTTTTGAAGCTTAAAGTAAAATGAGAAATGAATAATCGGCAAGGTTGCCCTAACTGAACACTTGTCAAGTTGATACAGTAAAACCTGTCTATAACGGTCACCTTTGGGACCTGAGGAAAATGACCTTTATTGACAGGTGGTCCAGGTTGATTTCTATGAAAGTGTCATTTTAGGGATATGAAGAGTTGCCTTTATGCACAGGTGGCTGGTCTGTAAAGGTGGCTGCTAATGCAGGTTTTACTGTACAGTGAAACCTGTCTATAACGGTCACCTTTGGGACTTATGAAAAATGACCTTTATAGACAGGTGGTCTTTCTATCCAAGTTAATTTCTTTAGGAAGCGTCATTTTGCTGTTTTGAATGGTGGCCTTTTGTGGAGGTGTTCGTGTTAGACTCCATTACGAACAACCTTACAATTAATTCGACTCGAACGAGACAGCAATAGAGAAACGTTGTGCGAGTGATTCAGTTGAGCTGAGAGCTAATCTTGTATTATTAAATGCGACATTGGCTTATATAGGTAAAATGTACATGAAATAGAGGTTACATGAAAAAGAGACTTTACATAAATACGAGGCTAGCACACTTTATACATAGGTGGCTGCTCTATAGAGGTGGCCTCTAACACAGGTTTGACTGTATTAGTCAGAGATTAGATATTAACGAGCGATCTTACAGTCTTCCTTACCATCATGAACTCTCTCATGTTTGTAACTTGGAATTGTTCTGTGATGGGATATTGTTGATCCAGAAGAAAATCACCTACGATGTGATCAAGAAAGATTCGCCTTCCCATCAGACGACAAGCATCTATGGCTGCCTACGGATATAAAAATAAAGATTAAACTGTGTCAAGGTATATTTTTGGTGCAGAAGAAAATCGAGATGTTAAACAAGTGAGCAATAATCGAAGCGCCCTCTGTCAACCGCTATAAATATCTTGTATTTCGTAGGATCATTCTCTTGCAATACGTAGGCTACTCTTGAGCTTTCGGACGGGCTGGCTACCCTCCGTCGTAACTGTCACAATTATAAATATTTCAATCACATCAACTTGTCTACTCTATCTAACCAACTAATCCTACATACCTCCTAATCCTACATACTTGCAGATCGAAATAATCGCCATTATTTCACACGGACATCTGTCCATGGTTTCCACCATATTATTTGCTCCAATATATCTAACCATGAACGTAATGTCAACTGTACGTGCAAGGAATGTGGAAAGTCTGCTTCACAATTGTATCATATTTGTAACTGTGTAAAAAT
>OFHS01001353.1:0-22957 GCA_900245855.1 Calvadosia cruxmelitensis
GTTGCTTGTTCCACGACAGGGAGAGATAGCAGAGTTCCAAGGAGTACATATGGTCGTTGGTGCCAGAGCTTCATGTCGTGAGACACAGCGTAGATAACAGGACAGACAGAGTTGTTGACACGACGAAGTACAGACGGCAAAGAGGATGATTACAGGATGACAAGGCTACATATTCTTACAATCACGTGACTATACAATGACGATATATACCTTTGATAGAAGATACTTGGATGTTGTTTGCATGTTGACCAAACACACGTTTAATAGCAGTGTTCTCAACCGCATCCCCTAAAACAAATGCACAGATGGTCACAACTACAAACATAGAAATATAATTACATTCAAATCAAAACCATACTAACTAAAAGGTGATTAACTCATCCTTAAGAATAAAAACTGCTAACCGAGAGGCGTTGAGGTGGCATGTGCGTTGACATAATTCACAGTTGTTGAATCCAGTCCCGCGTCGCGCAGACAAGACTTCATGGCCAACATTGCTCCCGTGCCATCCAAACTGGGCGCTGTGATGTGATACGCATCTCCTATGGTCAGAAGATCACCAAAACATTATGTCCATAAGTAAAAGAACGTGTACTGAAACAAATAAAGTGAAACCTGTCTATAACGGTCAACTCTGGGACCTGAGAAAAATGACCTTTATAGACAGGTGGCCTTTCTGTCCAGGTTGATTTCTATAGAGAGTGCCATTTTGGGGTTATGAAGAGTGGCATTTATACACAGATGGCTGCTCTATAGAGGTGGCCATTAATACAGTTCAAATGTACAACAGTTCACAACAAACGCAACAAAGCTGCAGCCATGTATGTTGGCTGCATCGCCTATTTCAAGGAGCTACACTATTCCTAGCATGATAGAGCTGGAGGCAAAGATGGTCAAATTTCAGATGTGAACACACGAACCTTTAAAGAAACAAATTCATAAACAGCACATTTAAAACATCGTACCGGACATTCCATAGCCAAGAATTTCAGCGTATATCTTGGCATTTCTTTTCAGAGCGTGATGTAGCTCCTGAGAGACAGAATACATCCGAAATCAGTTAAAATTGACAACTGGTTGTGGTTATACTAATCATGATAATGCCAAGAGATGTTTACAGCAAAACTAAGCAGCTGGTCTAAACACAACACTTACTTCAATCACGACTATTCCTGATCCTTCTCCAATAACAAAACCATCTCTGTCCTTATCAAATGGTCGAGATGCAATTTCTGGGTCGTCGTTGAAATTCGTAGAGAGAGCACGAGCCCTGAGATAAATACAAAAAATTCAAAACATTACAGCATTACAAATCCACATCTTCCAGTTCTACTGCATGGCTATTTAAGCAATGCAAAACGTCAGTGAGCTAACGGTGGGTTATGGCACAATGAAGTATTCAGTATTGTAATCAATGTTCATCTATTGGCTATCTCGTCATAATTGGATATGAGACATTGGCTTGGTAAAATAAGACGCTACTTGAGACTTGATATATCGCCACCAAGCAGTATATGCATTTAGCTATCACTGACACAATGAATTGCTACATAAAAGAATCCAATGCTACTATTATCATCAAGTTGGTCCAGGTGTAACCATATTCCTTTTTAAGGTGTTGATGGTTAACAATTGATAGACCATTCTGTACAAAGTGCCCTCTGTAGAAAGCTGATTGCTTCAATCAATCAATCAATCAATCATCATTTATTCTGAAAATCCGATAAGCTTAAAGCTTTTTTGCACGGAGCAGATAAAATTTCATTTAGTTCAGTTTAAACATTGAAAATAAACTGATTGCTGATGATGACCTTATTCTTTCACAAGCAAACAAATTCAAGTGTCAGCCCGACAGAAAAGTTTTGCCACGTTTTTGCCACGTGTGACATCAGATATGATATGAGCAAGCTGCTAGGACACACTAGCTAGTGGATTAGTACCTGGAGAATCCTGCCAAGCCAAATTCATTGACACAAGCCTCAGTTCCACCACAGACCATGACGTCAGCATCTCCATTACGGATCATGCGCATGGCATCACCAATAGAATGCAAGCCTGTAGCGCAGGCAGTGGACACAGAGTGTAGTGGACCCTGAAAGCAAATACGTAGCATGCACCGAGTCTACTTCATGGAACATCCAACGCAATTCTTAATTTTATTGGATCACGTGAATATTTGATAGAGCGGAACGCAGCTTCCGGTGAACAAGACAGTGAAAACAAGTGTTCATCTTTTTCCATCATTCTGCCGTGTGTGTGTATATATTTTATTTCAATTCGTAGCCAATATGAGCAGCGTTGCTCGTTTACATTGGGACGAATAATACAGAACAAACAAACTATACATTTACACATAACAAACTACAGGACATGCTACAATTAAACATAAAGCATTAAACACTAGTTTAACATAATTGAATACAATATACTGGATGATTCAATTTTTAAACATTAAAACGAGGGAAACCTCAGCTATCTCAACCAATTCGAATCTAGCAGCGCTTTTTTCTCCCAATCGAGAGCTGTAATGTGTTTCCAAGCTGAATTCTTAAACTGTTCCACTGCTGTATCTTTAAGAGAGACTGGCAGATGGTTCCACACTCGCGTAGCGACTGCGGAACCATCAAGCCAAATAATCAGAACACAGACCAAAATACAGCAAAAGCAAACCCTGTGCATCTGAATCTAGTACCTACTAGTGGCACAGTCGATGACCTTGCATGTTTCTCTGTTATGTATCACAAGAGTTCCTCAACCTTTGATATTTCCCCAAATTACTCTCCTGTATCTTACAGATGTTTCATGCTACAATTAGATTTGATCAAGTGAAACAATTTTGATAGATTTCTGCTCAGTTTAGGCTCCAATAAGCACAACAAAAAAAAACGAAACCTGACTATATATATGCAAACCGTGTTACCGTGTTTACCTGGAATCCATATCTGATACTGATCAATCCAGCAGCCATATTTGGTAATATCCGAGGTACGAAGTAAGGACTGACTCTTCTGTAACCCTGACAACAAAAAGACACATCATTTAAATTACAACTTCAGGATAGAAGAGAATAAATTCTACGATTTGTAGAGCTGGGATGATGCATCCAGTAATACATAATGGATTGTTTTCAGCGATTGATTGAAACAAAGGGTTGGCTAAATTAGATGCTAATAACTGTAACTTAAGACTGACAAATTATGTGAATAGGAGGAGGAACAGAGGACTGTGTACTACGTTCAATGCATCCATTACTTATCGGCTGCTTGGGTTGATTAACTGATCTTCCTGCCCTGCCCAGCTCTATCTATTGGTTTGGTTTGGACCATGGATAACTGAAGAACAGCAGCTGAGATATACTTATGTCCTCTTGTGTACCAGTTTAGATATCCTCGTCAATGACTTGGAAAGAAGCTCTTCTCCTGGTAGTGATAGGTGAATATTTGAAATACACAAACGAAACTTTGTAAGGTCTTCGTAGGAACGCATGCAGTTGAATTACCTTGTCTTTGAGTGTCAATGTTGTGGATGCTACGTCTTCTAATCCTGCCATGCCACAGCCAACAGCAACACCCTACACAAGAGAAACAGAAACTTAGAAACTACCATGTACATCATATTATCAGGAAATCATCATTACAGTGCTGTCTTTAAGACAGTGGTCAGTCAACAGTGCACGTGGTAGGCGCTAAAGCAATAAAAGCATATCTGAGAATACGCAACAGGAGCCCGAAGGTGTATAACCTCGACACACAACAATACAAACCTAATACAGGCCTACCTAGAAGACATGAAAGCCACTTAATGAATAAGAGAGAGAAAGAGAGAAGCTGTAAAAATTCAATACCGTAGCATACTTCTCTTCATCGAGCGGCGAGAGCCAGTCAGCATCTATCAGAGCCTGTTGAGCAGCATGGACTGCGTACAGGATTGGCTTGGTTGTCACCATGCTATCCTGGAGCAAACACAAATTAACGACGCAAATGAACTAGAAGTGTAAATTCAACTTCTTGCTCTTCAGTGCATAACTATTGAATACATCCTGGTAACCAAACAACCATAATAACCTGAAAGAGCAATAGCAGCAGTTAAGAAGGCATTAATAATTCACTGCTAAAATGAAAGAGAAGGAAGTGTTGTAGCTAACCCAAAGGAAAAAGCAAATGCAAAAAGAAAGGCAGATTTTGGAATGCAAGTAAGTGTTAGCAAGCCTAACATGCTACAGTTGGAGAGCATTAAACTTATAATACAGATAATTCATTAGTTATATAGCAAGAAAATAAGGTATCAGCATTGGCCTACCTCCTTCCTTGTGGCATATTTGGCATTGAACTCTCCTTTCTTCAAGCCAACTGGTACCAAAGCAGCTGAACAAAACCCGATAAGTCGTGGTATAATTTACACAGAAATAGCAAACATGGCAGATGCCTCAAGTGTGGCAATTGTATGATTTCCTGTCAAATACCAATCCTATGAACCTAGTCATCAAGTTCTGTCATAGCGCTACACATAGATGACAAGTTGACCATGCATAACAGCGCAGGCCGCTTCTAATGAAGGCATTCTTGTAACATTAAAATAATTATAAAAATAAGGGCAATTCTGCATAACTCTAATATATAAATGTATTGCATTTCTAAATTCAAAATAGAAAAAGATACCTTTAAACTCATCACCATAGATAAGTTGTTTGGCCTTTGGTGCTTGGTTGGTGGGAGCTGCATGAATGCGAATAGCAGAAATCGGTTTGGTGGGGGCTGCTTCCCCGCGAATGGTAGTAATCGAGATAGCAAACCTGTCACCACAACCAAGCACCAGTCACACTGCTAAGTCAGTGGAATTCCTATTATTATCTACTTATGGATTTAAGGGAGGGACGGGATGGGAAAATTCCGCGCATCCCTACCACATTTACTTTGGTGCAACGCCTCATGTTCGACTTCCAGCTGATGCAGGAATTCTCGCAAAGCCAATGTTCTGGGTCTTGCAAGCAGTGGCTATTATGAGGATCTCCTGCTTAACCCTGCCATTCTGGCCATGCACGCGGCAATGAGACCAATTGCAAGGATGCACCGCCTGATGACATACCCAAGACAGCAAGCTGTGCCACAATCATACAAGCCTCGATTACGACCCCATGGCCTGCAGACATTATGGTGCGAGTTTAACCTAATTTAAATTGCATTTAACTACATATAAATGGCTAGGTACTTTGAATGCATGTTGCTATCACATATGGGGTTCACTGTACTTAGTAAAATCAAGTTGCATAGCTATTGTTCCAATAATTATATGATGCATCTCAAACAGCATCAAACAAAATACAATATTTTGCTTACCCACTTTAGAAGGAAATATGTCCAAGCCTGGAAGATATGCAAAATAAAATTAATCCATGTATTCTTCAGAAGGTGATATAGTTAGATGTGACGTTAACAGCAATTAATCCACCAGTGGTAGCGACCTATCCTTTATCAGTTTACAAACAAAACACTAATTATATCATATTATCTTTCAGAACTACTTGACAATATGATATAATCCAGATCAACGACATACCAGTACAAAACACTACAAGAGAATCAAAGTGGATCCAGAAGTCGTGCAGACTACAACATTGTAGGTACTCTCCCTCTTTTACAAGGCAACATTTTACCGTTTATCCACAATCCCGCAATGGATAAAATTACAATAAAAGACCAGCTGTATATATTTAAAGCTCAACATACTATCCTAACAACCAAAAACAAAGTTGTTAGTTATTACAGGTGGTCTCTTACTGCAGGTAATCATTTGACACAACTACAGTGCATAGCTGTAACCTCCGATTGTCTACTGGGAGGTGGCTTCTTTACACAGCTGCATATTCTAACAGTTTTAATTCTGTGTTCCCCTTCAGTATCAACCACGAAATAGGGCAATTTCTTTGCATGTAGTATGATAGTGGTTACCAGTAGCACAATAATGACTAATTGCCTGGCTTTTATTATGACGCATGCACATTTGCAGCCAACTTAAAGACAACAACACATGGAACAATAAAAGCAAAACTGTCTGCATGCTAACCTTCTTCTGTGATTTTCTTTACACCAGAAACTGGTTTCAGTAACCTTTTCCAGAATAGTTCTACGTCACATCCTAGTGGAGTTACCACACCTGGAAAAGCAAAGAGTCTGATGCAATAATGATTTGCAGAAAGTCAGAACAATTAAGGTAGTGCATTGGAGATGGATGCCTCACACAAATGTGTAAATGTAAAATTGTTTAATGAGGGTAGCCCAATAAGCCAAAGGCTTTTCTTCCTTGGGGTCCTCAACAATTAAAACCACTTAAGCCGCAAATCTGTGTCGGACGGGCGAGGAGTCGAACCCGGGATGCCTCACTGGTAGCCTTGCACACTAGCCGCTAGACCACACCGACGAACAAAAATGACATTCATTGATAGAGAACGCAAAGTTTCTGAAAAGGACGCTGAGTTTCTGGATAAGATTTTAACAGTGCAAAGGAATGTGGTTTCTCTAACATTGTGTACTAATGCTAAATTTATATAAATTAACTGATGTGTTGATTTTTAATGCAATCTTCAAATTGTACAACGTTCGCATATTGTCAAATATTGCGTTTTTGAGCTCCAATTTTGCCTTCTGAATTACTGATAAAACTTATTGAGCAGAGTACACTTTAGGCATATCATCTGTCACATTATTATATCAGTAATTGCATTTATTTGAGTTCTGTTGATTTTAAATTCATCAATGCGAGGAACAACAATACACAACTGACTGATATTCTTGGTTCTGTGGTTGTATCATTCTAGAGATATACAAATGCTACATCACATAACTGGTCTTTCACACATTAATTTGATAGATGATGTAAACTTTAGTCTATCAGATCAGTGCTGACTTTAGATAATTAAATAATGTAAGACTTATGGCTCTTTTAAAAGATAAAAAATACCATTACTTGACACATCATGCTCATACTCACACTCAGAAAAATGGCAACCATTAATTCAGTGGCACTCTAGAGATGATTTCATTTTGCTCAAACTAGATACCGTACAGTTTAATATTGACAAGTTCCATTCTAACGGCTAAAATCACTTGCCTGTGACTCGTAACTTTCTGATGCCTATCTCGTGTCTCCTAACCTGCCTCCTGTGGTAATATCAGGACATACCACAAGAAAAATTGTGACTGTCCAATATTTTCTGTCCTTTCGTTGTCTATATGCGTGATCAATTATTATCCAGTTCAAGGTGGTGTCAAAATGGCAACAGCAGCTTGTTTCAGTCTAATCAACTTCCAAGAACATTTACATAAATTTGATTATCGATCACACACATGAAAATTGATCTACTACAATTTGTTAGCAGAGTGTTGCGAAGGGCGATTCTGAAGTTTGGATCTATAGCATATAAATCCACATTAGATCACAGGAGTCACATAACAGTAGGCCTACAACAAAAGCATGCTTATTGGGATCCTGAGTCACTTCTGTATGCAGCAGTTTAATGCAGGGGTGTAAGTAGCAAACTAAAATTAGTTCGCTAATTGAGCGAACTACTTTTTTCGTTAGTTTTTAGTTTTGAGACTAGTTTTTTGCAAAATAAGTTTTAGTTTTAGCAAACTAATTTTCAAGCCAGTTAGCTAGTTTAGCTATATTTCGTTTTGGTAAAACTAATATGCTAATTTTGTAATAAAAAATGTCGCTGAACTGTTGACAAATGGGTTTTCCTAAAAGAAATTGAATTGAGAGAAACACCGAATGCAGTATGGTGTACATCTATTTCTTATTCTGCTGCTACGAAGGTGTCTTACTAAGAGCAGCTATCCCTTCCAGTGTCGCGTCTTTCGTGTGTCTCGTCTTTCACTGAGTACTATAAGCAAATGCGAACATGATTTGATTGTTGATTGCTGTCAATACTATCAACGTTGGACATTGGAACATATGACAGCCTATATAAATCAGCCAGTAATACAATTCAACAGACAAAAATTGCCGCGTGCCTATAGAGTGATAGATCAATTTGTATAAATCTGCAACAGTCAATGCTTCGGACAACTTCTGGCATCAGCTTGACTCTCTTTCCAATTTGAAGGAAGATAAAGACTGGCTTTGAATTTGCTTGCAAATTTCCTCTTCCCTTTCATAAAAAATGTGACAATTAGTTTTCAGTTTTTTAGTGAAAACTAATTTTTTGAGCATTTAATGTTTAGTTTTAGCAAACTACTTTTCAAATCAATTACGGTAGTTTCAGTTTTAGCAAACTAAGGTTTTATTAATTAGTTTTTACACCACTGGTCTATAGCCCTTACATCCACAGATCGATTAATACGGCAACCACACAAAAATAATTTCAAAAGCACAGAATTTGGCTTTAAAATTACACTGGCAGGCATTTCATTCCTAATGCAACTGCTAGGCCTACACGAATTGAGCTTGTTTTGATATCAGTAATTCAGTATGCAGCTAAATGATGTGCAGACTCAGTGAAATATTAAATTCCCTATCCATCTATAATAATCTTAAAAGCTTGTTCAGAGAATTGTTCAGAACCAGTTTAGAGTTTGAAGACAAAGTTTGTCATGTTCTTGTACAAAATGCCAAGCTATGATGAAGCACAATTGGAAGAACATTTCTTTTTCATTGTTGACAAGAGTAAAATATTCAGATTACACTGAGAAATGGCTTTATAACTTTGATTTTACAAACATAACCAGATTTGTAGCCAAAACGGAAGTCGCAAAAGTAGGCTCACTATGAAGGGAAACGACTCAAAAGGGCAAAACATCAAGCTCTGTGTGCAAGTTTTAAGTGATCTAAACTCGATTTTATTTCGCCCACATTTTTACCTGTTTTGACAACCTTTTAGCTAGAATGCCGACGGAGGCCGAACATATTTTCTTCTTGGAAACGTGTTCCATCAACACAGTCCTTACTCTGATATTCAAGCTGTAAACCGCCACAAAGAACAAACTATTTCTAAAAACGTTCTCTGCTTCAGAAAATACAAAGATTCTAGTTTGGTAGATATGCAAGGTGATAAGACTTTTCGATTTGTTCAGGACTTTCGTCTATTTTCAAAATTCCATCCCGGAGTCCCGAGGCATGGTTCCCCGTCAAGGAAATATCCTGGCTTTGTCAATTTATTATGACAAATAACTAAATATACCTTTCCTGGAAGTTGGAATGATCATTGAAAAATTAGCTTTTGTGAGGTTTATACACTGATGCAATACTAGCGAGTTTACAATGACCGCCGGTAACTTTCGTTTTCTATCCTTGAAGCCAAGCTTTACATTGTATTTAAAAATTACCCTGTTCAGCGCATTTTACGTGAAGTCCCGTTTTAGACGAAATATCTTATGTTAACCTTGGGAAAATGATGTCATAATTGGTTTGGTGGTTAGTTTGTTTACAGTCTCGTTTGTTGGCGTTGCTACGTTTCATGCGTTGTTCGTCTTAGTTAACCTCAGTGCGCTGCTAAATGCTTAGCTCGCCACATTTTTTTATTAAAAAAAAACAACGTTAAGTTAGATGCGTTGCGTACCTAAGCCGGAGCAGACAACTCGACGACGTCCACCAGAATCACCGCTGATACCACGGGCAAGCAATAGATCAACGCAATGCGAAGCACGCCTGCATTTTATGATTCTCTCCATCAAGCGCGTCATTAATCGACAAGAATAGGCATTGGGGGTATGTGGAGGTAATCCATACGCTGGTGCTTGAAATGCTAGAT
This sequence comes from Calvadosia cruxmelitensis, assembly GCA_900245855.1. Lineage (NCBI taxonomy): Eukaryota > Metazoa > Cnidaria > Staurozoa > Stauromedusae > Kishinouyeidae > Calvadosia > Calvadosia cruxmelitensis. Next base: position 9,746 of record OFHS01001353.1, read on the forward strand.
TAGGAAATGCGAAACTCACGTTCAAGGAATAGCCTACATGCTATCCTAGAATAACAAATCTCATCACGTGCACAGTCAACTCAAAATAAAAAACCGCCCTCTTGAAATGGTCTCTACTTCAGTCTTGCAAAAGAAAAAGAGGCAAATGCAGACCATAAAGCGGAAGTGGACTGGTTTGGGTAAATATTTTGCTGCACAAGTTGCTTCCATGCTAATGCTACAGTACTTACAAGTAGTAACTCTTTCTCATTATTTCATATCTACAGTTCGACACATTGTGTATTTTTACATGTTTCAAGTCTAAAAATAAAGCTCCTGCAAACATCTGCTTGATGACGTGAACTACACAACGGGTTGGTAGTGGTCGATTCTTTCAATGAGTTTTTCTGAATATCCAGGTGAGTAATACCTATGGCAGAAAATGTACAAAAATATATATTTATAAAAGATGAGGATAGTAATACCTCATGATAGCCAAAAAAGTTTGTATTGCAATACGACATACTTGGAAGGCTATCCCGCTTTCCGTGCAATGCAAATTCAAAGACCAAAGTGGGATTTTATTAAGTTAAAACAACAATTTATTTATATGTAACATAGACACGTTTAACATTTTGCAAGTCACTATCTTTAGAATATGAATATCAGTATATAGTGGTAGTCTGGTAGATTGATTTTACAGCAATATTGTTAATTACTGTAATGGCTGATCACATGGGCGGGTAAGATTTGTGATTTCTTTTTGCTGTGTTTCGAACAGTTTTTTGCGGTGGTTTACCAGCACCACTGATTAGCACCTGTGATGGAACTGGTGGTGGAACTCGTAAAAAATCCCCCTACGTACCTCCACCGTTCATCCAAAAAAGTGTCTGTCTCCGTGTGTGGCAGTTAGCGTCTGAACCAAAACTGCCGCACCGAAACGTGACATTCCGGGATATGACACATTCTTATTCTTATTTGCCCCTCAGCGGCCGCGTTATCACGCATTCATTGTGGGCACGCAGTGTTTACAACATGGTTCCATTTCGCACGATCCTGTGCAAGGTTTTTCGCCCGGTCCAGGGTTTATTTAGTTCGACATGGTCGCCCTGCGCGAGTTCTCGTTTCAACAGTGTGCTTCCCAAGCTCATTTTCTACTTGCTTGAGCCATGTCAGCGATGGACGACCACGTGGTCTGTTTGACGCATGCAGAGGGTGAACGTTTTCCACGACAACGTGCCGGGCTAGTCGCCGATCATCAATGCGGAGCACGTGACCGAACCAACGGATCTGGTTCTTCCGAATGCGGTGTTCTACAGTTACCATGTTGCATCGTTTTCGTCACTCCTCGTTGGTGATGCGGTCGAACATACTTAGACCAAGAAGCCTGTGCAGGACCCGCGCCTGGAAGGCTTCGAGCATGGATGTATTGCTCTGCGAAAGGGTCCAGGAGTCACTGCCGTAAAGTAGCACTGGCATGATGGCGGTATTGAAGATACGTAGCTTTGTCGTAAGATTGATTTCAGCACGCGACCAAAGGGCAGTATACAGCGCATCGAAGGCAGCTGTTGCCTTCCCTATCCGCGTCTTTACGTCTTCAATTGCGTGCGTGCTGCTACAAACAGTTGATCCAAGGTAAATGAACTTCTGGACACTCTCCACCTTCTCACCTCGCAGATTGATGGCTGACATGGCTGAGGCATCCGCATACCCTACCGGCAAGACCTTTGTTTTCTTTGTGCTGATTTTCAAGCCCAGTTTCTGTGCAGTCGAGTCAAAGTTGTCCAGCTGTACTTGCACGGAGTCTTTGTCCTCTCCCAGCAGCGCAATGTCATCAGCGTAGTCCAGATCTTGAATGTAAAAGCTGTCACCAATAGTGAGGCCAGGTACGTCCACTGTAGCTCTGGTCGTGATCCAATCGATAATGATGTTAAGCAGCAGTGGCGACAAAACGCAGCCTTGCTTTACACCTGTCTTGACAATGAATGACCGCGTGTGTTTTCCTTAGACTCATACGGTACAAGTTGAGCCGTCATATAGATCTTTAATTATAGAAACAACTTTGTTTGGCACACCATCAGCAACCATTGCCTTCCACAGCGAATCACGATGGACAGAGTCAAAGGCCGCAGCAAAGTCGACGAATATTATGACAAACGAACGATGGTGAACTAGGCGCCTCTCGATGATTTGTCGCAAGGTGAAAATCTGTTCCTTGCACCCTCTGCCGGAACGAAAACCGGCTTGGTTTTCACGTGTCCTTTCTTCGCGGTGCGCTTTTAGGCGCTCACGTAGGATCGACGTGTAGACCTTGCCAGCAATCGAAAGCAGACTAATACCACGGTAGTTACTGCATCTTTTTCGATCGCCCTTCTTGAACACCGGCACGATCGTCGCACTTTTCCACAGCAGTGGGGCTCTGCCCGTTTGCCATGCCACAACGACGTACTTGTGCAGCAGCTCCAACATCCCTTGCCCACCATGCTTCAGCATTTCCGGTGCGACGCCATCCGGTCCCGGTGATTTCCTGTTTCTCAGGCTGCCCACGGCCTTTCGCACTTCCTCGATTGACGGGGTCTCTGCCCATATGTGTGTAGCCGGTTCCTCCGGCTCAGCTGCAGCAACGTCAAGCTCATCGTCAGTCTGCGATGGTGCAGCACGGTTGAGTAAGTCATGGAAGTACGCTGCCCACGCTTCACATTTTCCCTCCGATTTCTCGATGTTGTTGCCACTCTCATCAGTGAGTACCTTAAGACCTCGTCTTCGTGCAGTTCCTCTTTGACTTGTCGGTTTAGCAGGTTGTACAGCGGTCTATTGTTGCGCTGCTTTGCATCCTGCTTTCGCTCGATCGTTTGTAGTGTTCTGCTAGAGATCCACTTCCGACGCGTGATTTAACGCCGACCGCACACCTCTGCTGCATCATCACAAATAGTCTTGCTTATGGACTTCCGGGACTGGTCGATATCGTCCTTGATTTCTTCTTCAGTAAGAGACACGAGCCGGCGAACCACTCTGCTACTTCTGGGATGCCAAGCTTATTGATGTCGATGTTTAATTGCTTTGTTCTCTTGATGACTCGTAATTTCAATTTTACAGGTAGCACTAGGAGTTCGTGATCTGATCCGATGTCAGCGCTGCGCCATGTGCGGTAGTCCCGGATGCAGGATCGCCAATGCGAGCGGACAAGTGCATGATCAATTTGCGTGGATACTAGTTGGTTATTGCTGTACCACGTTTTCTTGTGTGCACGCTTGTGTTGCAACAGCGTCCCTGCTACCACAAGTTTATGCATACTGCACAACGTGAGCATCCTTACGCCATTATCGTTGAGTGTACCGCAACCGTGTCGGCCCATCACGTGGTGCCATGACGTGTTGTCGCTGCCGACTTGCGCGTTGAAGTCTCCTAACACGAACAGCACGTTACGGCTTGGGATGCTACGTATTGTATCATCAAGCTGCCTGTAGAAATCGTCCTTCACAGTGTCCAGACTCGGGTTGGTTGGTGCGTACGTGGCGATCAGGGTAACAGGTGCGATCTGTCCGTCAAGCTCGATCACTGCTATCCTACTGCTCAAGGGCGAGAAAGATCGAATCGAAGACACCAGGCTCGAGCTGATGGCAAAGCCCACGGCGTTAATACGGTCAGTTTGCTCGCCAGAGTAGTTATGCGATATGCTGCAGCATTCGAATTCACATCCGTATGTCCCTCGCCAGGCCACCTCACTTCTGACAATGCAGCAATGCCGATTGAATGAAGTTGTAATGCGTTTACTAGTAATTCGCGGCCTTCTGGTGTATTTAATGTCCTCACATTCCACGCGCCTATCCTTGACACTGCTTTGTTGTAAGGATCGACGTTGTTTTCAATGTGTTTCTTAGCGGGTGATACGACAGTGTTGCTAGTCGCTGAAGAGATGTAGCACTCCCACTGGGGCATGAGCTTTCAGCTTTTTGTGTTTGACAATGGAGGAATTTCTTCCTGTTGTGGTAACGGTGAATATGATAATGTGACTTCCAGCGAAGAGACTTTCCTGCTCTTGACCCTCTTTTTCTATTTCAGGTGCTTTCCTTACAAAAAGGCATAAGCGGGAATGTTGTCCAGGTGTGAGATGAATCCATAACTGTAGCCTTGTTTACCAATGCCATTAGTTCTTCGCGGCTGTATGTCAACAAGCATCCATCCATGTCCAGCAGTGCAAGCGCAAACAGTCGATCGTGTAATAACGGTTAAAAACAAACCAAACCAGCGTTGGAGCAGTAACAGGTAGATAAAATATTACAAAAGGCGATAAATAGTAAAAAAAAGAAAATTGCTATAAAAAATCAGTAAAATGGACTAGGGAAAGTCAATAAAAGAATCTGGCAGGCCAATAGATTTGCTCTACTAGGCTATTAGCCGCAATTAGGGCTGGCATTGATATGCTGATATTAGATAGCCATATATGCAGTTTCAGAGTACTTACAGATCAATATATATTTACATCTCAAGTACCGTAATCTGATAAAACTTATCTCTTGATCAAATTGCAGTGTAATGTGAGTGTAATACTAGTTACTGTTATTGCTATTGCAGAATAACGATTTTAAGAAATTATTACATGACAAAGTTCTGTACATGTTCTTTTATGTAAACATTTATGAAAATTGCAGCAAATGCTTATACCAGCTACATTTCTATTTTGTGAGTCACATCTATTAGAATGCTTTACTGATAATTAATTAATTAGCATGTAAGGTTAATTGACCCAGATTTATCTCCTCGTGATTGGATAAGGTCGGAAAAAGTCATGTCGAACAGCTGCACCTACACTAGAACAATTCTAAATACTCTGCAAGCATTATATATACAGTATAACTCGGTTAATATCACATCGGATATTATCACGTCTCGGTTATTGTCACAGAAAGTGAAATTCCACTTGCCAGTCCCTAAGCTTTTCTCTTATTTTACTCGGTTAATATCACCTCGGATATTGTCACATCTTGGTTATTATCACGGATTTCCTAAGGATTTTTATGTTTACACTCGCTTATTGTCACGCTTTCCGTGATGTGTTGCCTTGTTTGAATTTATAGACTCCGTAATTGTCGTGAAAGGAAAAGTTGATGAAGTGTTTTTCATTGTGTTTGCCTCCTTGGGCGTGACAAATCAAAGGAAATGAGTCTTGTGTTGCTAAAATCTCCACACGATAGCTCTGTTTGATGTTGATACAGAGTTTGCTGTTCTATGGCCCGCCTTCTGCTATTGTTTGAGCAGTTCCGAAAAAATTACAGGTCTGAGTATGAGACTCGGTTATTATCACGACTCGGATAATATCACGTTTTACGATTTTCCCAAGGGTGTGATATTAACGGAGTTACACTGTAATAATAATAACAACACCGTTCTTTATGCAGATGGCCTATGTCACATTGCTGTGGTTTTCAATAGTGCACTGTTAGACTGTTTTGGAATAATACTATTGGTAACATTGAAAAGGAATAAAACATTATACTTAAGAAACGTGCTATGTTATAAAATGAGGCTCATGCTGAAAATGTTAAAATTCTAAAATTCTAAATATTGTACAAGTTAACATCAAGTTTAAATTAAATCCTTGCATTATATCCTTGAAAGCATGTGTTGTGTTCCCTGTGTGCTATGAGTCATGACGCATTAGAGCCCAGACTCTTGATTGTATACGTTTTGATCTGAACCACCTGCAACTTTGTTGCTCTGGCCTCGATGAATATATCTTACAGTTATCGAGTCAGTCTACTCTCTTGACTATCTGTTCATATTTGAACATAACAGCATGGATCTCAAATTAAGAAGCAAGGAGTCTAGTCATTCGTAGCAGTGAGTTTCTAGATTTGCATGTAAGTCATGTGCATGCATGCTACTATAGCTGCTTCTGGTATGTTCTGAAAATCAATGTCTCACGAAGCCACACCATGATTTCGGACATAGCTTACATACCTAACAATTTCTTCAGGATAGCAGTTGTTAATTGAGTTGATCGATTCGTATAGCACGGTTCCTGGGTCTGCCTTGATTTCTTGGATCTTTTTCAGGCCGCCACTTGTCACAAACAGTTTCCTTGCCTTTGCATCATCTGGAAGGACTTTTGCAAATTGGCTTACAACATGCTTGAGAATGTTCGGTGGAGCATCGTGTAGAAGGGGTTCAAGTGCTGGCAAGTCTATACATTTCTGAAGGACATTCTTCAGTGCTTTCTTTGACTGAAATAACACAAAAATAAGGACAATGTATTTGACACAATGTTATAAAATAGCACAATTGAACTTGTATTAATTGGACTACTGTTCATCTGGAACATTGTTGCTGCATAATCATACTGACATTCTGACAATTAAACATTTGTAAGACTGCAAAGGAAGATCAATATGGGAAGCTTCAAAGTTCAATTGTAGCCAAACTTTGTCATAATGCCACCCATCTTACCTTGGCTTGTAAATCTTCTGAGACATCTGCTCTCAGAAAACAGTGCAATATTTTTGGGAAGACGTTTGCCACTGCAATAGCTCTTGCATGTTCTGGCGAATGTCTTCCGATTTGGCCAAGCGCCCAAACTGTGGCTGCCTAAAATTGGAAAAGTGGTAGTCTTATGTCTAATTTGTCAGATACTCAACTTTGATTTTGTGATGAAAATTTAAAGAATTGGATAATAACCAGAATGTGATCTTCTTCTTCCTGGGTTAAAACAATTGCCAGCTGTACCACGCCCTGTTGGAAAATAGATCTGAATACTAGCAAGATAATATTGAAAGCAAATGCTGACAATCTGATGTAAATATCGAAGAGAGATACGATTGAGTTGGTATACTGATCAGCTGGTTTTAATTTCCCAAATAATTATTGAGTTGGTCATTTTATTTTATGATGTAGTTGCTCTTACAGTCCAGTTACAGCATTTGAGATTTGAAAATCCAATTAGCTGGAGTGAGATTGCAGGTGTATATGATAGTAAACTTTACTTGTGGAAATTTCTACTGACTTATGGTCTGTTCTGTGTAGTTGAAACGCAGTCTCACTTTCTCATACAAAACAACGGAACATATCTGATTTCATGATTCGTTCATTGTGAGGCCCAAATGGATATATTTGCATTTGTGCTGATATATTGATATACAGTCAAACCTGCATTTGCGGCCACCTCTAAAGTCCTCTATAGAGCAGCCACCTGTGTATAAAGGCCACTCTTCGTAACCCAGAAATGATACTTTCTATGGAAATCGACTTGGACAGAAAGGCTGCCTGTCTATAAAGGTCATTTTTCTCAGGTCCCAGTGGCAATATAATTATAGTGATATTGGCCTTATCGGGATCGCGGGATCAAATTGAAAAATTCCCATGTGAACATCACAGTTAGCCCTACTATATGAATGAGGATAACCTTTGCCATGATGACTGCCATTGCCAGTGTCTCTGAATGCGCACCAATGTAGCCAAGTGTCATGATTGCAGGCAGGCGGAGATTGTCTCTCGTTTCACCAATGTAATCGACCAGCGCTGCTACTCCTCCACAGTTGACAATCAGTTGCGATAGCTGTAAAGAATATTTGATGTTTAATCAATTGAGTAGGTTAAGTGTCTCCCACAAGGCCACCACTCTATATTGCTCTTACAAATCAACTCAAGTCCTCAAAATATTTTATTAAGCTGATTAAACAATTTCTTTTACCTCTGGTGTGTGCTTTGCGACTTCTCTTATCAACGTAGAAACATTCTTTTTCACATATTCGTCAGTATCTAAAACATATTTAAAAGATGTCAGTCAGTATGATAAGATTAAGGCCAAAGAAAATAATTGCATTGTAAATGATCTGTTGTGCCTTTTTGTATAATCATCAACAACACTTTTTAAAGTCAAAGAAATCGCTTGTTTGGCATAATAGAGGAAAAATTGGACCCCCAGAGTACGCCTTCGGCGACGTGAACCCTCACAACTCCACAGGGTAAACACCGCCTCTGCAACACCTAAATGATGAATGACTGGTAACAATAATGCTTCAAAACAGCTGCTCAAGAACGACCTTGTCTTTCCCATTGCAGATTGGAACAGACCAACAGCATTGGTGTACCATTTGCAGGTCTTATGGTATGGACAGAATTTGATAACATATGTGGTAATTCCAACAAATGCGGTATATAATCTAAATAGCTTTGATAGTAGTGAAAACAACTACTAGCAATTCGTTTCAGATAAATATGTTATGGAAACATCCTCATGCGAGCACTCACCCTTTAGACATGTCAATACAGCAGGGAATATCTCTGATTCTACGACCATTTCAGCCAGCTCAACGTTGTGTTTTGCAATTTGACTCAGAGCAGAAAAGACTTGTCGCTGTGAAAGAAAAGTTGATAAATAAAATGCTATTCTATTTACTATGAATAACTATGAAAGTAACTATGAATGAGGGAAGTAAATCTTGGCAATGATACTAGTATGGACGTTACTATGCTGTGACAAAACTGCACTGTGTAGAGGCTTTGCTCACCTTTAATTTGGCATCCGGATTTAGGATGAGGTGGGACAAGTGGATGATGGCACCGGAATCAACAACGGTTTGTGCAAGCTAAATGAAATCAGATATCAATCACTTCACATCCTGGAATAATATATAGTACTCTTTAAGTACTGAAATTCCTCTGGTATAAACACACGTAGTGAAACAGAAAGATATGCAGTAAAAGAAGGAGCCTTAGGCAAATGTTTTATGCATTTTGAATGTCTCTCGGTACCTGAAGTGTTTATATCAGAGTAATACACAGAAGAATTGCTTTCAGTTCGTATGTAAAATGACTAGCCCGTAATGTCATGAATTAGGCATATATATGGTTATGGAAATCTGACAAATTTCAATTTCTCCTTCAATAATGTCGGTATAGAATCGTACATACAATGAAGAATTTGCAATAAAGCATGAACCCTGGCTGTGTTTTCTAATTGTTATGATTTGGTACAATGGACAACGGCCATCGTTTTCCACAGGGCAATGACTGTAAATATGAACAGACTTCACTTTTCCTCTAGGATTGAGTTCACTTGAACGCAAATAATTCAAAAACAGTTTTCAAATCTTGCAAAAATGCTATGTCTACATAACCTGACCCAAAGGCTTTGATTTTCCTGATCTAAATAACACCGAGAGAGAGATTATTTTTCAGTGTTTAAATTGCATGTAGCTACAATGCTGTCAATAAACTGACCTCTGGAGAATGTTTGCAAATGTCACTGAGTGCTGATGCCGCGATTCTCTTTAGTGCTAACTCTGGCTCTTGAATGCACAACACTAGCAATGGAACTGCTCCAGCATCGACAACCGGTTGGGCCAGTTCTGTTTGGAGCAGAACAGATATTTGCCATTTCAATATTGATCATGTCTAATCAAATCAATTTAATTATAAGTACATCATACTGCATCTTATATCTCTTACTGTAAATGCAACTCAGATGGGTGAAAAAAGCACAGTTATATATCAAAGCATTGCAAGATCTTCCTTCATAGTAACTATTAATTGAGTTTGACTATGAGGATCATCTTTGCCATGATGACTGCTATGGCCCAACAATGCAACCCATCTAAGTTAATTGACTTGATTGATTAACATCACAACAACCAATTTATAATTATTGTCTGTGGACCAACTTCTATCAGAATAATCTATTTCTACGCGCTAATTAATTAGCACCACCTGCTTATTATCATGGTTTGGGATTGCAGAACCACGATGACTATTATTATAAAGCTGGGACTGATGCATCGATTGATCGATTTTGCAGTGATTTGTGCCAATTGATTGTCCAGTTCAATCATCGTTTCATTGGTATCTCAAAACGTATCTTTGTGTTGAGGCCTTTCAAAGGTCTAGGCAACACTAGGCAGTCTACAATTGCATGCATGCTTAGGCCTACTAAAAAACAGACGAAAAGACATGAATAAAGGAATCACCTAATCAGAAGGTCATTACAGTGACTTTAAAAAGGAGAACTACATGAATAGGAGGAGGAATCAAAGGCTTCCATATTTCACCCAATGCATTGCTTATTTATAGATACTTCCTGCTGATTAACCGATGGTTATAAATCTACCATCGGCCCAGCTCAAGGGCATATTTATGGGCTTATACATTGTAGATGCAGAAGCCAAACAAGCTAGTGACCAGTATAAGCAAGCAATGGGTAGGAAAAAGGCTCTGGATAGAAGAGGTCTTCACTACAAATTTATTATTAATAATCAGCTCATTGTGTTTTTAGTACTGATTGATCCCTGGATGGAATGCAGTTGAAATCAAAATGAGAATTTTTTATATAAAAAATATAGCTTTACATCTGTGATCAGAGCAATCTAGAGGGGAAAGCAATTTCAGCACTATTCGCTATATCAATTTATACTTACACAGTTGTTATTTATTTAGTCTTACTTTTTTAAACCACATACACAATAGTTATTAATTTAGTCTTACTTTTCTAAACCTCACGCTCGTCATTCTGTAAAACGGGTAACTGTGGAGGACATCTGGTACTCTTCAGTAGAATACGAATTTAAATAAAATATATGATGATGTTGATGATGATCAGTCAAGAAATAATAGTTCAGCGGCTCATTGCCACCTTGCATCACTTACCACCATTGTGTCTTGCTATGTACCCTAAAGCCCATGCAGCGGCTTCTTTGACACTCGGGTCAAATTCTTCCAAGCATATCACTAATGCATCCAAAGCACCACTATCAACCACTGCCTGTAGGATTTGGACAGTGCATGTTACAGGAAAGCAATGTATATGAAGTATTCAGCAGTGACCATTGCATGATTGTGCAAACTTGTACAATAATTATGTTGTAAATATGAGCATTATTAATCAGGTGCATAGCTGACGTTTCCTATGGATAGCATATCTATTTATGATAAAAGTTGACCAATTCAACCTTGCAAGGATAAACAGAGAACACAGGAAATCTTATCATTTTGATCGAGAAACTTTGGGTGGTTCACAATGTAGTCACAGAAGTCATTTGAGACAACATTCGGGTGGCCATATGCCCCTGTATGGTACGTCTTTAATTTCACAACAAACTGACAATAATGTCACATGGTCACTTTACAATCAATCTTGTAATCAGTTGCTGAATGTTGCGTGTGTCCTTTGACTGTTGTACTCTCAAGCACCACATGAACTAGACCTAAATTTCTTTATTAAAACTATCGAGCAATTGGTATTAACGTGAACGACTGAACGTGAATTCATTCTCTGTTGTAGATACGTTAGATATGATGCTCATTTATTCAGACAATAATGATGATAATGATAACTTGTGAATAATAAGTTGGCAAAATTAGGATATTGGATTGATACTGCATTTTAACTGATTAAGATTCTGTAACATCGTCGTTCAGATGACAGAAAGGAGGGAGACATCAAGAACATGGCGAGCAACCGCCTCGCCCAACGTCTATGGGATCACTGAATATACTCCACAACAACATCAGAACAACACATAAATTACACCTGACATGGAAATATGAATGTCGCAGCAGGTGACAAACAACACATACACCGGCGAACGATATTATGACATTACAGATTAATCAGGACCATAAGCTAAGCTAACTATGTATGTATAAAATAGTTTGTGTTGACAACTGTTTGAGTGTTTTGATTCATTGGATTGAATTATTCACAAGAAATTCGACTTAGGTTGTGAGGAGACGGTGTTCATGTTTATAAATAATTGAAGCTCATTTCACGATGGACGAAAAATTTAAATTCTTTGGTTGAAATTTCACAGGTTTTTGTATTTCATTGATGGTAAAATCTGTGAAAAGATTGTAATTCCAAGGATTTATCAGTCTAAGTAGTTTCCAGTGTTTCTATTTGACATTGGAAATTATCACTGGTTTACACAGCTCAGTCACAACTCTAGTGAAATTGTTGAAGACAACTTATACAGGAAACTCAAACCCACCTGTGCATGTTTCGGGGAATGTTTTGCTATCGCTCGCAAAACAAATGCAGCAGATTTTTTGTAAAACCTCTGAAACAAAATATTTACCGCAAGATTATTAGGAGTACAACAAAATGGATTGATGCTGCGGCTATGGTATTGAATTATAATAATGCTAAAGTTATCAAAGCATATTCGGTATACTAATCAACATCATCTACAATCAAGCCAACCAGAATCCATAATAAGAGGGGCATATCCATGCATAATTGTATATACAGTACAAAATGTTTAGAACATTATTGTGTGTAATAGTTTGTTGTTTGTTCTGTAGCATTTCTATTGTTCTTCCCCTTTGGACTTATGCCAGGTTTCTTTTCAGTTAATTGTTGTCGCTATTCATTGTAGATTTTCACACATCACAGGCTATTGTCTTAGTAAAACCCATTTTCACACAACTTGGACTAAGCCTGGCATGCAACTTAGCACGAACCCATGTTTGACCCAGGACAGTGTGTATGTAATCTGCTAGCCTGACTATGTTACCTGGATTAAGATAAAATGAACCCACTAGAGATACTTGAGCCCGACTTCGGGGGTGGGCTCTTGAGGTGGAGTTAACTGTTAGAACATTTTTGAACATCCATTCAACCACGGCTAACACAAGTGTGAACAAGAAACCGGATTTCGTTTTGGTTAGAGAACTTGAGCAGGATATTCAAAATGTGGCTACGGTAATTAACAATTAACTACCAAGCAATGCTACTAATCTAGCAAAAGATTCAACAATGATGTCATTTCTCAAACAATTTTGATGCATCTGGCATGAAGTTATGATGACAATTTGTAGTGAAACACACATGCTTTCAAAGATGTATTCTTTCTGGAGATGATTATGTGCCATTGCTACTGTTTATAGAAACTTTGTTGACATTTCCAACAGAGAATTATATCTGGAATGCTCCAGATGACTTTCAAATTTTCTCTCTGTCGATAGCCTATATTCTCCCATAGTCTGCTAGAAATTACCCTTGGTTAGCCTCATTTTGTTATTCACACAGTGAGTACATAGTAGCAGGGCAGAAGTGTAAAAATATCACAAATCGCGAATTGGATGCGATTTGATTTCATAACTGTTGGTGATTGGTCAAAACTGAACAATGAAAACAATGAAAAGTGCAGTGCTGATTGTTATCTATCTGGGTCAGTGTTCTGGATGAAATACACAAACACTATTGCTCAGTAACAAACAGAAAGCAAGAGCGTTGACAGCTAA
>OFHS01001354.1:6555-28672 GCA_900245855.1 Calvadosia cruxmelitensis
GCAGACCGCACCTTTTCTTTTTCGAATGAATATGAGTGACCATGAGTAATTTCGATATTAAATGATGGTGATTCGTTAAAACTGAACAATAAAAGCCGTGGGGTATACGCTGATTGGTTGGTTTCCAAGTCATTGCTTAGGAAGAACAATGCAAATACTGTTTTTCGGAAGTGAACAGAAAGCGAGAATGTAGCTAACCAAGCTAGCAGTTGCGCCGCTAGTTACTCGTAAAGCGTGCGTGTCATATAGTATGTTGCTTGAGCTTTACTGCTCTTCTGCTGTCGATGACTGCGCTGAAAACATGGCATACCAATACAAACACTCATCATCATCATCATCATCATTTATTCAGATTATCCAATCAGATACAAGTTCTGTTTTTCATCGAGCTGAGTTCACAGACTAATACATCATAATAAAATATTTTTGTTGCTTTTTTACCTAAAATGTTCTTTGATAATTGAGTTGAATCTGGCCCCACTAGCAATCGACTTCATTTGCGACGGCAGACCGTTCCATAGACGGACCCCAGCAGCCTTAAAAGAATGACGATGGCTAGATTTGATGTAGCAGTTATTGTTAGTGGAAGACACTGTCATCGAGAATTTGTTTTGCTCCCGTTTGATCCCACATAGTGGAACGATCTGCCTGATACTGTGTTGCGCCGGCATTGTATTGTTATAGCTCGTTGCTTGATTAGTTTCGAAGGAAAATTAATAAAGAAACAGATGATACAGTGTTTGTGGTGAATTAGCCTCCCTTACTCAACCTTTTTAAGTAAACCTCTATTTAATGTATAGCCTCGTTTCATATTCACCTGTAGATTAATGTAATCTAGAATTATATTCATTCCTGAATGACGTCTCACAACCGAAGACACCGTTGTCTTCTCTACTCTCGTTCTACATAGAACACATCCAGATCTACACAGATCACACATACACATACACACTCCGATCACAACGGATCAAAACATATAGTGTTGTCTAGCAAAAATCAAAGCTCACATGGAGAAAGTATATTATCATAATTGGTAACTCATAGCTCAAATAGATGCTGAAAATTCTTGATCTCATCGAGAAACCCCGCATTTTGTTTGTATTAACCCACTTCATATCAATACTCGCTTATTTCCGTGAAACCTCGTTAATATCATTATCGTTGTGCAGCAACGTATCGTGATAATAAGCAAGTAATGACACATTAAGGGGGGTTAAAATAGTTGCTTCCTCACAGAGCTTGGTTCACAAATCGAAGTAACATTAAATGGGTCGTGACATTAATCAAGGTGATATTAACGGGGTTACACTAGTCTGTATCACGATTTGTGACTGGAAAGCCGTAGTGATATTGGCGGGGTTACACTGCATCACGATTTGTGGCTGGAAAGCCGTAGTGATGTTAACGGAGTTACACTGTACTTGACAATCCCGATAAACAGAAACAGTATTTAGTGAAATATGAATAATGCAGGAGTGCATTTTATTTCTACTAAAATATCTGATAGTATGAAATAGCACATATAACGGAATCCGATTTGCTGGATTCAAATAGATTTATTTATTAATGGCGTTGTTTATTTATTTATACTTTTTCTTCGTCAGGGAGACGGTACGCTTGAAACGCAAGCAATCCAAAGCTGATTGCAAGATGCTTGATTCGCTGGGGAACAATCTGACTGCTTTGGCTAAACGAGGCAATCACTCGCTTGAATTGAATTCTGCTGCGATAAAGAAACGACAGAAATTGGTCGTCACGAAGACATTTCATGGCCTCGGACTAGTTATTCCTCTTGACGAGAATGAAGTTGGATACCGACCTCTTCCAAAGTCAGACGGTAATTCCAAAGCTTAATTCTTAATTCCGTACGACACATTACTATTTCTAGTCTCTTTCTCGTGTCAGCTGGCCTCTTTCTCGTGTCAGTTGGCCTCTTTTTGGGTCAACTGGCCTCTTTCTCATGTCTGCTAGCCTCTTCCAGTATACAGTATATGAAACCTATTGTTCTCATTTCCGTGTTGTTTCTATAATTTTAATTATAATGATATCATTGTCCGCCTGTGTCAAGCCAGAGAAAGACATAGAGAGAGCCAGAGAGGTTAATATCATAAGCAGAGATTTACCGTCATCGTTATCGTTTTTTCGTGGTCTTCCCAACCCGTCCTACCGCTTTAAGTTTACGTAACAATATTCTGAACACACATCTTGTTAAAGTTCCAGATTGACTTGAGTCATTGTTGTAATGTGGTAATTCGAGAGAATAGTTCGAGATACGGCAAATATGCGATATCTTAGGTACGTTTGTTACGAATGACCGCGCTAGACAGGTGGTCGCTTTAGAGAGGTGACCGCTGAGGAATGTTTGGCTATGCAATTCTTGCATCCTCTGCTCTCGTGATAATGGGTTCTTTAAGTTCCACATTCGCAGGGCTGTGGTTTTTCTGAGCGGCTTTTCTTGTGTCTTCCTTCATCCCGTGGCCGTGTGGTAAACTTCAATATACTGTATTGTATACTGTATTACCGTTACATCAAACATTTTGTCGACTTGAAATAGACAATTGGTTATTCGTATTTATGATTCAATAACCATTCTCCCAAGAATCTTGAGCTTTCTCTGCAAAAGCGCCAGTCGATTGATGTAAACCAATCAGAGAGAAAAGAACTTTTGATTGTCAAGAAGTTCTCTTTGTTCAACGTTCGATGAAATCCCAAGGGACGTTCTAAAATTCTTTGTCTGTGAGATGCTGACAGCTGCAGGTTTTTATCTGGATTTCCAATCATGCCTCTCAGCCAATCAGATTGCGAGTAATTAATCGAACGTTTTATAATAATTATGCTGGCTCGTGTACAAGTGGAATGTAGAGGAAAAACCCACGGCTAAGTACAGTAAGTGTATACTAAACACACTAATACCAACAATAACAACAACAGCAACAGCAAATCGTCTTTTCCTGGCGGTTTCATTTTCGACGCTTTGCGTATGAAGGCTTTTTACTGAAGATCTGATTCGTAGAAAATCCAAGCTTGTTAGGGGAAAGGATATTTGTCTGAATTTCTGAGATATTCCGCAAATTACTTGCATTTTATCACCCTTAAAACTGACATTCTCTTAACAGAATATTAATCGACGTCGGAAGTTATAGTGTTACAGTCTTAAAGACACGTCACTGGTTTTGAACTGAAATGGGCACTTTTAGCAGCTAAGAAAAGTGTTGAATTCGATAACCATCAAACGATTGTATGCATTCTTAACAAAGCGATCTCGGATAGACAGAAATGCAGCTTTGCTTTCAATGCTCCACGTCTATTGAACAAATATAGTAGCAATTTAGAACTAAATAAAATCACTTTTAAGAACACTGTCCGTGAACTTGTAAAATAAGTAGCAGTAATCAATGTAATTCATAGGCATCGAGAAACGAGTGTTCATATCATATTTGTAAATTTTAACAAAGCATGTACTTATTAACTGTTAGTTTTGTATGCATCGCTTATATGTCTGAAGTATACTCCTATCAATCAATCAATCATCTCCAGTTTTCTGCTCGTGCAAGCTAACTTTGAACAAAAATGGAATGCATTTGGAGCGTACGTTTGGCTAATTCTGTCTCCATTTGGCTTTGCAAACACTTGAGCCTTTCTGGGTGCTTCTCTTCCCACGGGATAGTAACACGATCGTCTTTTTAAATGTCTAGCTCAATTGAAGAAACTGTTGCAACGTATCGTCGACGCAAAGACAGACAAACAACGAAAAGTGTGTTTCGACGAATTGCAAGAAATTTTGACGTTGGTGCAGTTTGCTAACGACGAGTGTGATTACGGCATGGGCTATGAGCTTGGAATGGATTTATTCCTGTTTGGCTCTGAAGTGCTGCATAAGTCGGCCCGTCGCTTACTCACTTTGGCCTACGATCTGTTGGAGCGAGAGGACCTTGGCACCATCTTCGAAGAGCATATGAACAATAGGCAAATGCCGTTCGTGTCTTGCAAAGAATAACAGACCATTCTAGGCATAGTTATTCGTCGTATATACTAATAGCTTGGTTCCTGGCAGAACGAAATTTGAGATTTACTAGAGTGTCACTGAGACAGGAACACGTGGCAGCAACCCAAACACCACGAGACTATCGACAGCGCAGGGCAATGTCGTTTCAAAACGCAATTAAGTATATACCTCCAGACCCTCATCTTCCCCTGTCAACATTCAACACTATATGATCAAGGCAAGAAATGCTGATCTTTTCATATAATATCTTCATCTATAGCGCTCCGCTACTTATTTGTACACTCATCTCTTGGTATTTACAAGTACATCAATGATTGCCATTGCGTATTAAGGGTTTCTCATGCTGTGTCTATATCCTTCTGATTTCACTCTCTCCTGCAGCACGTCTTGTACAGTCCATTCCGCTTAATCGGACCATATCTTTAATTTGGATCAATTAAGCGACGGATTAATTATCCGGAGGTCAAATGTTGCTGTGAGATAGTTTCGTCTTGGCATGTTTGTTCGGATAAAGCTGCTGATCCGATTAGGCGGAGTCGAATGTGAATAAAGCTGCTGATCTGATTATCGAATGTAATGTGAATCAATCGGATTCGGACTTCTTCATTTTTCTTTCTTTGACTCGTCTGTTTTGAAACCACGTCTTGATTTGTTTCTCAGTGAGACTTAGTACGTACGCCATTTCGATGCGACGTCGACGCGTGATGTATTGACAAAGTGAGAACTCGCGTTCCAGTTCGCGAGTTTGATGCGTCGTGAAACAGGGACGGCTTCGCATGGTCGGATCTACAACATAAAAAACACGTTCAACGTACATTTAATTTTCTATTTATTGAATAGCTGGGAATCAGAATTTGAGGTTATTGAAATATGAGTAAGAGATGGGACAAGTCCAAAATTAGTAAAATTTCGATTTCGAATTTCAAATGTTAAAATTCGGAAAAACGAATTCGGAAATTTTTGATTTCCTCATCGGAACCTTGTTTTGGCATTGGATTGAAAAAATCTGAAGTTCTGTATCAAAAAATGATAAAATTTGCAAAGCCGATTTTTCAACTTTGTATTTTCGAATTCGATTTTGAATTTGATTTCGAATTTTGGCACCGAAGTTCGAGAAAACCGATTTTAAATTCGAGCTTCGTCCCATCTCTAATGCGAGTGCTTTTAAACAAGCAGTAACGCCTAAAGAATTAGTATTGCTTATAGAATAGTAATGACCTTATAATTATTGTTAATACTGTAACTGCAATCTTTAATCGCTGGGCAACACCAAGGTGCAGACTAATGGGCGCATCCATCTAACCCAGTTTTGACATCCATGTTGCAAATATTCCGTTTTTACACGATATTGTAAAATACAGTGACTTCCGCATTCAATGTATATCTTTTATAGACTTGTTGATGGTCCAACGACAGGGAGAGATGGCAGATTTCCAAAGAGTACACATTGTCGTTGGTGCCAGAGCTCTGTCGCGAGACACAGCGTATATACTGTAATACCAGACAGACGGAGTTGTTAACACAACGAGATACATCATCATCATCATCATCATCGTCTTTATTTAGGGAGGCTATCCTGATAAGCTTTCGCTTGTCTCCCTCAGGGCCCTCCAAAAATTAATAGTGTACAATAGTACATTGTAAAAGCGATGCAAGTTTGAAACAGCAAAGAGGATACTTACAAGATGACAAGGCTACATAATTATTCCTACAATCATTTGAGTACAGAATGACGACATCACGTTCACACTGACCATGCTTCAACCACTACAAGAACATTGCCTTTAACTGTTGTTGTATCTGTCTGTGTCTGGCATGCACAGCAGAATACGAGTGAAAATAATAAAGTTTAATTCAGTTCAATCTCACTATCCTAATAAAATTCACTTCAATTCAGCAAAGGTTCCGTTCAACCTATGAGTGTAGAGCAAGCACTTGCCGTGTTGGATACTAACATCTCAGGAAGCACAAGACGTCTTGAAGTCCCATGGACGCTTTTAGAACGTTTGGTCGTTGCGAGTACGTCGTAAGGACGTCACGTGTTGCTGGGACCGCATTTCCAAGACTGGGATAAAAACTCCTCTCAAGAAATCGCTTAGCTGACGACACCCTTTGTGCGTGTGAGTGAACGCTATATAATAGTTTAAACAATATTGTTTCAACGATATTTTAGTCGTGAGACAAATGCATCATCATTCCTAACCAACACTTTCCCGCTTTTACGTGCTTTTCTTTCAATATAAATTAAGTCCCTAGCGTATCACCCCCTACCCCTCTCTCCCTGGCCCGACCATTTCTTGAAATAGTGTTGATTCCTGCTGATCCTGCAGTATAAGCCATGCCATTTTATCGCGAGATTTGTTTCTCACGAATGATTTATGACGCTGTTTTAATATTGTCTAATTTTATAGTATAACTGTGAAGTAGCAGTCCTTGCGAATAAATCTTTGTTTGGGCATTTCTCATATTGAGGGACATGTTATGCCAGCAGCTTCTACTTGATTTCGTAGATGGTTGACCCTGCTGCCCTGGTTGGCGAACGGCTCGGGGTGACTCGACATGCTGTACGATTGTTTGGTTTAAAACGATTCTGCTTCCGTGCGAAACATCCAATAACAACAACAACAAATATAACACAGAAATTTGTCTTGCACATAATTTTGTATGCGCCCGGGAATTGATGGTGGATGACAAGGGACAGTATCCGAGCCGTGATAGATGACACAATCCAACTCAGAATTACCACTGTATTTCATTCCCAGTTACACGTTCATCAATCATCTTGTGTACGAAATACATTGAAAAGAAAGTAGAACTTTCAACGTATTCTGTTGTAATCAAAACGGGTCAGAACACCGTATTTGACTTGCGGACTGGACACACAATATTATTCAACTTTCTTACGAATCGCCTCGCCGCTGGGATTTCTAAACATGAAATTGCCCGCTTGCTTTTGCGACACAAACCTGTGTAATCCCGGCGGTCTTGATTACTGCATCATCTCTAAGGTGTCCAGCAGTGTCCTTTGACAATTATTACTCGGTGTCCATTTGTCGTTTATCCGTCATTGAGGGTGCGACCGACGGGCAACCATCTTGCGATTGAAATCGACGGCGTGGAAATAGACACTGCATGTCTATTACATTTCTAATTCAATTAACAACGCGATTACTCGATTGGGTGTTGCCGTGAGACGGGACGGTGTCTAGAAGTTTGATTACAGTAACATTTGATTGAGCTAGCTTGCATTTAAGAAATGTCCTTGGCGAAGCGGGCTAGCTACCGCAGTATTTTACAGCTGGCAGCACGCCTTAGCACTGAGACACTGCTGCGACTGCCACTGTTTGCATTAGACATTACATGCAACAATGTACGCATAGTTGACTGGTAACTCTTGCAACGCTCTCTGGCCTTTGTACGAAATCGAGCGTATTTATTTCTGTTTGGCTATTTCCTTGATTTGAGTGTCAGCTGTCTACCGTCTGCACGCGCCGTGAAAACCCCATGCTTGTCAAACAGTTTGTCTGTGCTTGCGTTGTCAGTTTGTTATCGGTTGATGGTGTTGGCCCGCGCGACAGATCGATAGCAGACTAGGCAATGGGGGCCAATCCCGTGTAACGTGCACCAATCTTATGATACCTACACCGAGCGGAAATTCCAGGTGACCAAGTGGCTAAGTAGCACGATCCTATTTGCAATGAGGTATATTGGTGTAACCAATGAATGACCGATGGGACACCGTTCTGGTCTGCATCGATGGCGCACGACCGCTGGCGTTGACGTGGGGCATCCCGTTCGACTTGCACCCTCTTTACTGTGGTCACGCCCTGTGGTTTTTCGTGTGCCTTGCGCTGCTTGCTAAACACCCCCAAACGTAGCTGCCCTGTTCCATATACCTCGGTTGGAATACAACGCTGGTTCTCTTATGTTTCTTTTTACGATTTGCAATGTGTAATTGTGGCCGACCCGACACTCGCGGTGCTAATTAACGAGCTCACGTCTGGGCGTCAAGTGCCCGAGTCCTCGCATATGATATCGTTGCCACCTGCCAATCTCCCATTGCCAGTGCGTCGGAAGCCATCAAGGCGATCAGGAAATGTCTAGGCGACGGATTATCAAGGCATGGTGGTGGTGGTGGTATCCGAATGCAAAGCAATCAAAATGCAACCAGAGGAAAATGGTCTCGATATTATATTTATTATATTTTCGCTCTGCAGAGAATCACAATCACCTCAGAGCACACGAACTCTGACGAAAAAGTGTCTTCTGAAATACGAAGAAAGTATGTGCACACTGTACAAAACTCGATATATAATTTGGCGAAAACGACGTCGACTCCATTTTTGCGAATTTGAATGATATTCCTCAATTAAATATGCCCAATTTCGTTGATGTAGTTTGACATTGTCGTCCACATCTCTCTCGATGAGCTCGTGCTCTTGAGTTCATGATGCTATCCTTTCCTCGACCTTTCATTTGTCACCATTTGACAGTCCAGTGTCCGCCAAAATACTGTTCCGTTTTTATGAGAAGTAAAATTCTAAATGAAACTCTGATTTATTAAACCCCCATGTCTACATCTAAATGTCAAGCAGAGGGCGTAGAGGACGAGGCTTGTATTTTAGTAGGCGTCCGTCAAAGAAGCCTGTCTTTCTGAATTTTGGATTTTTTCTAGACAGTGCAATAAATTATGATGGCAGTGGGCATCTATCAAATTTTACAACTCACATTTGTGTTTATGTGCTGTTGAACGTTGGATATCATCAACTTGTACATTCGATTGATGTCGTCTCAAACAACGAAGACTTTGTTGAATCACAACAGCCACCGATTTGCCGCGACAGAATTGCGCCTAAAGCATCTGACTTTAAACATTTCATTGCCAAGTAAATGTTCAACTCATTACGGGCAAGGGTCTCTCGCGACAGATCTCGATAATGGTCGATTGCCACACACATAGGTCCCATTTTCAATTCAAGGTAACAGCACGGGAACATTTGTAATCAATGTGTGCATTGTAAGTAATTTCAGTTGTCACTATCTACGATGGATTATTATAAATCAACAAATCAAAAACCGGTTATAATAATAAATTTCAATTTGAATGTGATTGATATGAGCAAACCATGGTATGATTGTTGGACAATCGTTGATATTGGTGACTGCTCCGTGGCCCAAGGCAAGGCGGAGATGCATCCATAGACGGATTGCCGTGGCTATTTTTGAACGGAAATAATGCACCGACGGCAATCAAGCATTCCACAGAGATAAAATGAGCAAAATGCGCTGCTATTGCTTCTCGCTCGATTTACATGTTTAATCTTAACAAGAATCATAGTTATCATACGAAGGCAATGCGTAATGTGATGTTCAATTTTACCTTGAGCAAACTCTGGCATTATCCAATGTTCTTGCACTCCGTTGAAGTAGGGTCCGTGGTGCCTTGCCCTGTCCGGCGTGTACATACAAGATGAGGTATGGTCAACCAGTGTGGACAGGTGGCAGGGCAGCGGAGGCGTTGATTGTACGCTACTGTCTCGCGGCATTTGATAAGCGAGTGTCTGCCGCTGCTGCTGTTCAGTGCATGGTCCGTTGTTCCACTGAGGGTAGCTTTGTTGCTGAGACTGACGTCGTGCTACCGTGTTCGTGTCTGCTGCCAATCTTGCTGGATTCACAGGAGACGATTGCGTGTAATCTGGTGATGGTACAAGCGAGGTATTGGCCGTGTGCATCAGACGATTTCTTCCGGCGTCGAAGTGACAAGTAGTGAAACCATGACGCTCTTGCATGGCGTTGTAGCTACCGCTCTGTTGATGCTGCTGAAGGATGACTGCGCTGCCGGCACCATCGACGATCTCCTTGTTCATGGAATGATAAGGAAAGCATCCATTGCCACGCGGAGGGACAGACGGTAGGCCCCACTCGTCGTACATCGAGGAACAGCAACGAAATGTTGGACATCCAACCTTCAGGGGAGGATGATTCAGCGTCACTAGGCCAACGGGCAACTTTGGAACACCGACTGGCTCACTGTGCCGACCATACGTAAGTCAACCTCGCTTGTGTCAATGAGCCGCGAAAATCACCAGTCACACTCCTGTAGGTTTTCACGCACTCAAGATACAGGAGCCTGGTGATGAGTGTCATGTTAGCTGCGTCCGGAAAGTATCTGTAGCATCAATCAAAACACAACATCAACATGAAAGAGTGCTGACTGTGTCATGGCAAGACATGATGATGAGCCCGATTCACTTCAGAGCAACACTGAAGCAGGAAAACTCCTAAGAAAATCCTGTAGTCGGTTTGCATGAACACATAATTCGCATTTATCAAACAATGTTGTACTTCCAATCTTCCATTACGGTTGACATGATTAGGAGCATTCTTTTGCTTGTAATTCTATCAATCCAACTGAGCTTAAATCACACTTTGGATATAATCAAGTGGTATCAAACGTGTGGACATTTGCTGAACACCTCTTAGCTAGTAGCGGAAATCTGGAGTCTAGAATTTCTTCAACACGCTCAATCATAAAAATCATTGATCAAGCTTCTGCTGTTCTGTTTGTCATGCCTGTAGTTTAAGCAAAATAGACGAAATTAATGTTTTCTTATTTCCGGTAAATTTACTTCGTCTGTTGGAAAATTGGATGATGTAGCAGCTCACTCCAATCATTCTATGCTAAAGCAAATCAACAGTAACCTTCCTACGTAAATCGTTTACATATAATAGCCGGTTCTTTGAATAGAACGTACGTCTCTGATCCTCTTTATACACTTGGTGATGTAACAGCAGACTTGGTCTTCTTTATGAAAGAAAACGCCCGAGATTCTATGTTATAATGTAGAAAACTAATTGTGCATGCTTGTATAGGGTCTATGGTCGATACGCTCATTAGAGGTCATGCCAATAGGTCTCGGGTCAGTCCAGATTACTTTTAGTGCATGGTCACTGCTCTCATCTGGACAAGCCTTGTGGGAACGTACTATTCCTGTTGTCTTGAGCATTGCTCTATTTTCAGCTCGTCTTATCAACACCTATCGACTGGAGACGGGCTCTTGAACCGAGATCCGTTTTTGATTGTAAAAGAGATCAAGGTAGATAGAGAAGAGATGATTCGTTTTGTGTCCCTGGAAATGTCAACGTAAATTACAGTAGGCCGTTGGAATCGAAAAGGGTATTCTCTAAATAAATCACAGAGTCACAAATCAAACCCGTGGCACTTGTTAATGGCGAACAGTTTTCACGATCGCAGCTTTCTTTGATTTATATTGAAATTCAAAGTCGGTGTGGTTTTCCTAACCCGTTGTATAAATGCACTATGCTATGTGAAATGTAGGATGAATATGACCTTGTTTCTTTGGTGAATAGTGGCGATTTGGTGCATGTTTCCACTGGTTCATTCGATCGACCTTGGCCAGTTTGTGGTGACCCGTTGCGTCCCACTCCGGATGTTGGCCCAGACCATACGGACCAACTGTCAATTCCATCGAGTCAAACGAGCCGCTAAGAGCATTTTCGAACTCGCTTAAAAGATGGAAGGCGTTGTTACTCAGTTTTAAGATCAAGTGCTTTGGCTCGCGTCTCAATCTTCTGCTAATTGTTGTAATAGAAAGTCTTTTCGTTGACATCTTAATTTCTTGAATCGACTTGATGTTATTATCGCTTGCGTCTGAAACTCTCATATTGCCTCTGTGTCGCGAGAACATCGCGGTTACGAGAACGGCAAAACCTCTTTACAGCGAACACGCGGAGTACAATTTAATAAAAATCTTTAAATTACATTGAAATCACAGCGAAGGCTAACTTAAAGATGAAAATGATAACATATCGCATAGATGTAAATGGGAGTCAGGAAAACAGTTATTGAATCAGTGACTAGATACCAGCGGGAGAGTCTTGAAAGACTATTTTGCATGTTATCGATTGCTCGTTGAAAGTGTTCATTTTGGTGGTTGGACACCTTCATCGTGTTTGCTCATGTAAAAACGACAAAACGATTACAACTCAATTACAAGACGATCGACGCCTGTCACTGGCCTTCCCGGTGGGCGCTGGGTGACGCCGAGAGATCGGTTACCATAACAACTGTTGATATCCGTTGAGCTGTACCACTCCAGTCTAAAGTGTGTTGGTCTAGCAGCGTCAGAGAGCCCTTATCGCAAACTCAAGGGGGTCGTCTGTAGTTCTAGAATAGGAGAATGGGATCGGATCTGTCTCAGTCGATACAATGAATTGACATCTTTGGCTACACTATACAGTGTACAAAACACATACTCAATCGCGAGATTCTACATAACTTAAAACCATTCAAAGTTCAGTGAGGCTCGAATATTCATATTTTCAGACATTTTAGACTTGCTCTCTCTTTATTCTTTGATGACGATGTTTGCGTAATTCAAAATCAGATATGTCAAGATTAAAACACTTACAAAAATTGAAACGTGCAAATACAATTAAAAGCTAAACAAATATTATAAAGCTATTACAAATTAAAAATCCCTTTCAGCATTTTGCTGTATCTCTTTACTCTTAATCTTAAATTATTTTAATTTTCTTTCTAATGAGGCTAAACGACACATTAATTAATGGAGCTCTCAGTATCTTCGTTTACTTTCATGTTAATTTATTTACTGTAAATCAAATTACCTCATTACGTAATTGACTAAAACTTGAAGCCGGCAATGTAAACTGAAAATGATCGTTAACC
Organism: Calvadosia cruxmelitensis; assembly: GCA_900245855.1. Classification (NCBI taxonomy): domain Eukaryota; kingdom Metazoa; phylum Cnidaria; class Staurozoa; order Stauromedusae; family Kishinouyeidae; genus Calvadosia; species Calvadosia cruxmelitensis. The sequence goes on from OFHS01001354.1 coordinate 19,272, forward strand.
CTCAGTAGCTTCTTATTTTGTTCTTAGGTTTTTGAAACCGATTTCATTTTCAGCCTATGTTGTTATTTTTAAAATGCGTATCTTACAACAGAGGACAACGAAGAAGTAAAACTGCAAACAAAGTCGACTCAAATAGTAAATATTATATATTTTTATAAGTGGCAAAGCCATCCAAAATTCCCGCTTTGATCACGCAAGTGAATACAAAGCAACTGTACAAATCATTCGAAACGTGTTGATTGTGACACGATGCTATACAGTCTGACGTCAGCTCAGTGCATGGCGTTTGGTCAAATCTCACAGAATTCCTTGGTAAGACATGCGCTGGTGATGACTGCAGCTCCGGACATCAGCTTCGTAAAAGAAACCCCAATTAGTCCGGTTTAAATATCATCTGCTTCTTTCGGAATTCAAGGAGTAACACCTGACGAATAAAAAGACCAGAGACATTAAGTAATTCCACAAACACAAAAACAGCTCTGACTGATATTCCAGGGTGCTGAAAACGAGGAATAAAACAGCTACCCATCAACAGTGTATTAGGTTAATACTGCTCTCTAAAACGCTTTAAATTATGATGAACGGTGTGCAGTGTGCTATCAAACAGGGAAGTGAGATTCATGTCGGCTTGTGATTTCGTAAGTCCTTTAACAAACCAAGTACAGTGTAACCCGTTAATATCACCTCGGTTAATATCACAACCCGCTTAATATCACTTCAGTTTGAGAATCATGCTCTGTCTGAATCAACTATTTATACCCGCTTAATATCACGACCCGCTTATTATCATGATTTTGGGCTGGAAAACCATAGCGATGAGGTTTCATTGTACAGTTATTCATCACAGCAACTCAATAGTTGGTACTTTCACCTTGGCGGAAAGCGAATCGTGCTATCCGCCAAGAGCTTTATTGAGCCATTTAAAGGGATGAAGATCAGTCACAAGTGGCAATGTCAAGGAATACAACAGATGCTTGAAAACCAAAGGAGCAGAGGAGGACTACGACACAACTTCCAGGCTCTGTCACTTATAATGCTCCACACAATATTCTTCTGGACTGCTCAATATTTCTATACCCAGGGTTGGTACAAAAGAGAAGCAAAAAGCTTGTTTTACTTTAACCATCGATTAGATGGTCAAATAAAAAATCGCCCAAACTCTAAAAAATTCACCATATTATGTTAAACAAATATGGACATAAAAGCAGACAGCCTACCGGTATTAAAACTATTATTAAGTATATTATTTCATCCATGTAGATCAAATTTGCATTGATTAGGTCATCGTCTTTTTTGGAGCAATCAGTCATTGACAGCAGCGAAGTTGAAACTAGGACAGACGATTGTTGGGATACAATTTGATCACTTTAAATAGCAGTTGAAGGTGGAATAAAAAAATCCAACCTTCGGTGTTGCCAAAATCTGAGTGACCCATCCCGCTTCTCTTCGGGACCAACCCTGGGCACAAATAATGAGCGGTCCCTTCTTTTTCTACAAATTTACAAATATAGGTATCTGTTGATTGCCTTCCCCGTTATTCTCCATATCTGATTGACATAAAATATGTCACAAATGTTCGATTAGTTTTTCGCAATCTGATTGGCTGAGAGGCATGATTTGAAATCCAGACCATTTTAAACAAAAAATAATTGAATTAAAAGAATTGATTGCGTATAAATTAAGCATGAATAAACCAAGTATAAATATCTTAATGAAAATTTATAAATAATAATAAGTAATCAGCTAATAAATTATAAATAATCTACTATAAGAATAAATTAAGAATTATCAATACAGAATAATTATATTCCATAGTTCTATGATCCAGAAAAACACCTGTTGTTGTCGTCATTTCAGGGCTGACTAATTTATTTTGAAGGCCCCTTAGGGTTGAATTAGATGTTGTGTAACGGGAATTTTTAGAGAAAAACAGGTCCAGTTCTCTCTGATTGGTTTAACTCAATCGACCGACGCTTATGGCTAATTTGACCTCTGCCTAAAAAGGCCTATCTAATAAGTTTATCAGCTTAATAAAACCAACATAGAATTGTACCAAAATGGAATTAGTAAGTGGTGACCGCAGTACTTCATTGTTACTAATCAGCCAGACAATGGTACAGTGAAACCTGTCTATAACGGTCACCTCTGGGACCTGGGGAAAATGACCTTTATAAACAGGTGGAATTTCTTTCCAGGTTGATTTCTATAGAAAATGTCATTTCAAGTGGGGTTATGAAGAGTGGCCTTCATTCACAGGTGGCTGCTAATACAGGTGGTCGCTAATACAGGTCTGACTGTATTAATTGACATGTCATAATTATAACTCACATATTCCATCATATTACTAGAATCTGTTAGTTGTTTCTTTAAACGCCAGTGAAGACCAAGCTAGCAACAACAAAAGAACACGCAAACAGATTAAAACGTAAGCAAAGCACAAGGCAAGTAAAACAGAGCTACACAAATGACTATGCAGAATGCAACACTTTGAAAGAAGCTGTAATGGCCTTGAGTCATCATCATCATCATCATCATCATCATCATCATCATCATCATCATCATCATCATCATCATCGTCATTTTATTTATTTCTCCTAGCATTCTGCTACTTCCTGTTTCCAGGCAAGCAGTTGCCTCTACGGCACGTTTTACAAAATAGCGAGTTTGTAGGCAAGACTATCAACCGAGTGGAGCTAAAATTAGTTAAAAAATTGACATGATGTGTTAAACATACTTTACATGCAGCTATTGGTTGAATAAACTAAAAATTGAACTTAATTTAAAATACTTCATGTTAACAGATTCTTAAGATCAAGGCTTGGAATTGACATTTTAAAACTATTTCTCTTTGGGTACGTTGCCACAGACGGATGTTTATTTAGAAGTTCGTTAAAAACTTTGGCTGCGCACAGAGATGGGGAGAGCTTGCCGAATTTGGTTTTTATCATCATTAACTTATTCCAACTTTGGTTTATTATTAATTGATGTAAATAAAACTGCTAGTCAATTTCCTTTCTTTTCATTACAATCCTGACAACATCAGCAGCCATTTAACCAACGGTGGAGGAACTAGGTAATCTTCTAGTTTGCCAGAACTATCGCTACAGCAATCAAAATAAGTCTAGCAAGTGGCAAAGCTAAAAAGAGAAAACTTAGTCCACTGGAATTATTGGCTACCGGTAACTAAATTTAAAATTAGTTAACTAGTTTTCTTGAAGCTAATTTCACACTCTAGATAAATGACCAATTTAGAGTAAATAGAAGTAAGAGAACAATAAGATATTTCTTAATTTAATTATCAAATTTGCGGCATCGACACAATGTTCAGTGCTGTGATGAGCACGCCTTTTCTGGCACCTTTGACTGTGTTTCCTAATTGCATGTACAATGAGATCTGTCCATAATGGTCACCTTTGGGACCTGAGGAAACATCTTTACAGACAGGTGGCCTTTCTGTCCAGGTTGAATTCCATAGAAAGTGTCATTTTTGGATTATGAAGAGTGGCCTTTATACACAGGTGGCTGCTCTATAAAAGTGGCTGCTGGCGCTAACACAAGTTTGACTGTACAGTAAAACCTGTCTATAACGGTCACCTCTGGGACTTGTGGAAAATGACCTTTATAAGCAGGTGGCCTTTCTGTCCAGATTGATTTCTAAAGAATGTGTCAATTTGGGGTTATGAAGACTGGCCTTTATACACAGGTGGCTGCTTTATAGAGGTGGCCGCTAATACAGGTTTGACTGTAGTAACGGATTGATCAACATACCCTGTGGTACAAATTACAATTTTCTGCATCTAAAATTTTCTCAAGTGAGTGCTTTGTCTGAAAGGAAAAGAAATAGACATTTCATTACAACAGCATGTCACACTTTTGCTCCGTGCAGTGTTGTAGGCCTGTCTGTATCGTTGATGCTGTCTTCCTGTTTGCAATGTAAATTTGGTACAACTGTCTGGTTCTACAGTTTAGTGATTTACAGGGATGATTGAATATGGAGTTTTGATTTTTCGACAGCTCTTGATTCGATTCGAACCTTTCTATTTTTATCAGTAGTAAATAATTTTAAGACAAGCAGTAGCAAAAAGGACAATAAGATTATCTTCTGTAAGCATTATAGTACAATTTTCCTTCTCAAACTGAAACTTGATGGCCATCTGAAATGAATTAAGCCCCACGTGCACACATAAACCGTTGTTTATGTATCTGGTGATAACGATTTCTTGTGACATCCTTATCCAGGGCATTTGCATGCTCTTCAGTGGTATCCTGATACGGGGAATGGAGATAAGGCTGTTAACTTGACATCTGTACATTAGTATACAACATTGCAATACCATAATCCGGCATGTATAAGTTGTTCTTTTAAGCTTGAATATATGTGTAAAACCAAGGCGCAACTTATACATGCCAACTGTTTTGAAAACGACTCTGTTGGTCTCTGGTTCATGAGTTGCACCATCAAAATTGAGCTGCGACTATACACGCTGTATTATGATGATATACCCACTACTACTGCCTTGTTATTCAAATCGAAGTAGCAATCCTTGAAAGGGCTCGAGCTCGTTGTCGTCTCTGTCTCTTTCCCGCTCAATCGCATTGTTGATTACAGCCACTTAAATAGCTCATTAATGACCGACTTAGCAAAAAGTTCCAACATCGCATAGATGTCAAACAGGTCGTTCAGATATAGAGCGCCAGCTGGCAGACTGGCCTGCAGGTCATCATTCGTCAGTATTACGGTACAGTCAATTACAGCATTAAATGATGCTTGAACTGACACTCACCCTCCTGTTCAAGTAAACCACTGGCCACATGGACAATCCCATTGTACAACAGCAGCAGACACAACCACACAGCAGCCATCGTATATTTAGCGGCATTGTTCGAGACAACACTTTGTTGATTTTTGTGATAGATTGTAGGAACTCTTCAGGTGCAAGCTAAAATGCCAAACAAAAACGGAAAATCAGGGTAATGCAGTAGCACATCTCCAAGGGTGACTACGGCATATTCTGGACCTTGTACTCAAAATCCAAATTTATTGTTTTTTCTAACTTTTTTTAACAAAGTAAATTTATAAATTTAGCTATTTTCATTCTGAGTAACTTGCAACTTACTTTCTCACGGCAAAATTTACTTTCTCACTGAAAAACTTACTTTTGGTCACGGCAAACTAGGGAATCACCGTCAACTTCCTCTCTTTAAACTTGAGGACAGTTCGGAGGGAGCGGGGACTGAACGTAAATCAAACGGATGTTCACTGGTCTTGATGGTGGTCCGTCTTTGCGGCATTTTAAATCCCCGGATGATCACCATATTAAGCAGAATTTTAGTTTATCTGATGGCAGATAAATGCCTACTTGATGGTACAAAGGCCAACTGCCTCCCATCGACATAGGCTCTCACGAGCATTGAAAAAGAATGAACATATCTTTGTGGGACTATCTCAACATATACACAATAAGAAATTTGGAGAAGAACTTGGTAAAAAGGTGAAAGATCTGATTAAAAACATATTGAATTAAATTTCTCAATTCCCTAAAACAAAATGTATGGCTTGTTCCTTTTCAAATAAACAGACGGGTAAATAAAAAATACTTTTTCGAGGAAGGAACATTTCTATTACAGTCAACGCTGTATTAGCAGTCACTTCTATAAAGCACCCACGTGTGTATAAAGGCCACTCTTCATAACTCCAAAATGGCACTTTCTATAGAAGTCAACCTGGACAGAAAGGCCACCTGTCTATAAAAGTCATTTCATCAGGTCCCAAAATGACCATTTTAGACTGGTTTCATTGTAAAAGAATGTGCTTTGAATGCCTACTACATAGAATGGTCCTGCTTAAAACTACATTTATGTGAAGCACAGGAACTTACCTTTGCTGTAAGTTTGGCTGGAAATTCCACATCAAATTTATTGCTCAGTCCAAACCTTGAACGAAGGAAAGTGATCCGGTAAATAGAATAGGGCCTACAGTTCCACTAGTGTTACTCCCTGCTAGGAACAGTAGTCATTTGCCATTTCAATGCATTTAAATACAGCTGAACTCGCATAATATATCCTACTGCTAGCATAGCTAAATTGAGGCTTCCTAAGCGGCTGTAGGGTCTCAGCGGATCCTGGTAGATAAACATTCACTGATCAAGGCACTACCAATCATTTCTAGAGTTTGAGCCATTATCTATTCTTAGTTTATTTTTAGTAACATGCATAATAAGGGCGTAAGAAGTCACTTGACTGACGCAAGAGGATTTGATAGTAAAAAAAAAACAGTCATTTTCGCTTTACAATTCATGGAAATGATGTACAGTCAAACCCTGTATTAGTGGCCACATCTGTAGAGCAACCACCTGTGTATAAAGGCCAAAATGACCCAAAATGACACTTTCTATAGAAATCAGCCTGGACAGAAAGGCAACCTGTCTATAAGGTCATGTAAGGTCACTGTATGTGCGAATAAAATATAACAAATATATGTCCATAATGTTGAAAATATAGGCCTATTCACATCACTAGGTAACATAAGAAAATTAATGTAGAAAAATTTCCGTAAGAAAAATTTCGAGAGTATTCACATCGCCAAAGTTTTTAACGTAAACAAGGCGGGAAAACAATAAACCTCTCGTTGTAGACAACGGGTTAAACAGTTTCCTCAGCCCAATCTTCAGCAAGAAAATTTACTTGAGAGCATAAAATGGAGAACAAACGAAGGTGAAGTCCGTCTCTTGTCTATTGAAGACAATTTTGGGGATTTCAGGCCTTGTGACGGTGATCAACGAAAGTTACGAGTGCTTTCAGGTAAACAAGGAGCGCCAAATTCTACGAAATCTGCTCTCATAAGCTATGTTTCTTCCCGGTGTTCTTTCTCTTCATCACAACAATAATGTATCAAATAGCGGCGGGATGAAGGCGTATTTTAAACATTTCGGAGCCGCCGTGGTCTACCATTTGCGATTGAGAAGGTTGACAACATCCAATGAAAGGAAGTAGACTGGGTCGAAACCTCAGTGGAGCAATCTGATTGGCCAACGCTAAATTTTTCTTACAGCAGAACGTAAAAAGTTGAACTCAACCAAAGTCGAAATGTTCTTACATAAAGTCCAAATTTCCCGTGAAATTTTCTTACGTTACGATACGGCAGGGATGTGAATCACCAAATTTTCTTACGCTAATTTTCTTACGGAAACTTCCTTACGTTACCTAGGATGTGAATAGGCCTTATGCTCTATCGATCCGATCAAAGCTAAAGAAATTGACTAAAGGTTAAGGCATGTATTTTACATTTGAAGATAACTGTTTTTTCTTTAACTTGGTTTATGAGCGCATCATGGCCTGTCAAACTTTGAAGGCATCTCAAGTACTTGCGGAACTTCAGCGCTTCTGTGATTTATACAACATCAAGTGCAGTGCTGTCATTTGTTTATGGATGCAGCATACATTCTGTTTCAATAGAACAGTAGAACTACGTTCGCTAAGACCCCATAGCCAGCATAGGTATGTTACGCAAGATGGGACATTGACGGTGACTTTACTTTGCGAATGTGGCTGCCGTTTCTTCATCAAAGGCTACATGCTATATACGAAATTGATTACTGTTGCGAGAAGACCAACTTTGTGCTGCTTGATTTCAATTCTATCTTATGAATGTGAAAAGAGTTGAAAATGTTTCGTTCCGTTTGGCAATGCTTTGCGAACGTGGCCGCACGGGTTCGCTTTACAAACCAAACTGCCGCTGGGAGCAAAATGCGTGTCATATTACAATTGCTGCTACGGCAAACTATGGTCAATGCAGCTGGAGTAGGATGCAACTGCAATATATAATGCAGCTGGAGTAAGATGGGTTTGGTTTCATCCATGTAATAATCGACGTGAGAGTGTACAGGCAACGTGACTTTGCTTTGTGGAACACTGCTGTCTGGGCTTCATTTCCAAAGTGAAATTTCTGTCTGATGACCGTATGATTATGAAATACACATTTCAGTAACTGACCCTTTTTTAAAACCCTCTATTTAAAGCTTTAGCATTGTTTTGTTGCTAGCTTGGGTGTGTAAAGACTGGAAATGTGTGCATCCAAGTGCAAAAATACTCAAAAAATACCGAAGAGCACATTTCAATTGCAGGTGCACATGGGCATAAAATAAGTTTAATAGTTTAGAGGATCGTTAAGCTACAGCACAACATTGTCGCTATTTATGAGCAAGACGCATTGTAAGGACACCAGGAACAAAGAGAAGCAAACATTTGTGTCGTATGGTCAAATCCTAAGTGAGCAAACTTTGGAACTCGACATGTATCAACTGCAAACTAAAAATTTGTTACGCTCTGTAGTCTTTGGCCTAAGCTTTCTTGAGCCTCGACGTCTCCTGGCTAGTTTGATAACTGAAGGGTCGTCTCCGTGTTCATAAATGGACTGGTAAAAGGCAGAGCAACTCTTTTAAGATACTACGAATGAGAGTCGCATTGTAGATGACGCAGCGTCTCACAGAAAACAGAAGCAAAATAGACGAAAACAAAGTTGACAATGTATGTCTTTTGTCATGGATATATTGTCGAAATACGAAAATGAAGATAAGACCTTGATAAGAACTGCCTTGGAGAAATCGTGCATTATAGACTTGGAAATTTCCTTCTCGATCAATGAACCAAAGAGATGGGAAAAATACACATTAACATCGCTACATGTAGCCTACAGAAAGCGTCCCAGCTATCAACATGTTATTATTAATGTGGTATGGCTACTTACAACGTCAAATGGCCAACTCCACGTATCAGCACAGGCTCTTGTTCGAAATCATCTTCATCGGAGGCGACGGTGCTTCCTGACAGACTTTCCCTCTCAAGTCGCAAGTTAGCATCTTCTATCACATCAAAATTAGCCATGAAGTGCTACTGTGGGTGGTATGTAGGCTTCATGCCTTATTAAAGCATCGTGGAGCCTTTAAATACGTACATTTCCTGTTATTAATTTCGCTACAACAACCTAATTCCAAGAGAGAAACGACTGAATGCCGCAAACCAACAACAACAAACCAGTGCATTACACTAACCAGAATGCACCTCATTTCCGGTTTACCCGGCTACGAGGTTCAACAGTTTGACCTCTTTTCAAAGATTTCGACAACATGGCGGCACAGGTGAGTCGACAATTCTTCCTTGACTTTTCTCTACCTTATTTTGTTGCTTAACCTAGCCTACCTAGGCATTATAATATGATTCTGCGTCAAAAGAATAAATATAAGTCTACATTCAACAGTTTAATGTAGTAGTAATCCTGTCTTGATCAACAATATTGGTTGTGATGCCTTCACTAATCACTTAGGTCTTAGGATGGTATCCGGTCAAAACGTCCTCACAGCCAAAACGTCCTCGCATTCAGTCAACCAAAACGTCCTCGTATT
>OFHS01001355.1:0-28661 GCA_900245855.1 Calvadosia cruxmelitensis
TTGCAGAAGGCATATTCTGGATCATATCTATCGGTTTACGAAATAAAAAATTATCCGTCATAGGCACTTTAATTGTTACTGGATGCTGCAGACTTATTTTTATTGTTAGCCATATAAATACCAAGGTACACCTTAATCGCCTGTGCATGAATCCAACAGACTTTTGATGCATCCAAAAGCTCTGTGGAACGCATGAGACTTTTATCAAAATCATTAGAGATTAACTGAATTGTATATCATCAATTCATCGTCATATCGTCGTCAGGCAGAAATTTTGTAGATAGTTTTAATAAAAACATTACAGTTTGTATAGCTCTTTAAAGTGCTACTGCTAGTCTTCCACCAGATTTGATATTTCACATTTGGGTAGAGCTCGATGAGAAAGTACGATTGGCAAAGTAATGTTTCCATTGAGACGTCGAGATCCAGAGATATCGACTTCTGATAATATTTACTATCAGCAAAAAGCGGGTGGAGATCGGAACCCAGGTCGTGATCGCTAACAAAGTTAGCAACTTAGCACGGAAAATTTCCCTTCTTTAATCCTAAAAAATTCACACTGCCGTTCTCGCACATTTGACAGAACCAATTTTGACAATAGTAATCTCACATTATACATATATAGACTTGCTGTTTGTCTAAAATTGTTCGTTTTGAAGCAGGTTTAGCATAGTAAACTTTGTATTTTGTCTATCTCGATCGCATTTTCCCACAACTTCGTGCTGCTTTGATCGACCTCGCTTCTTGAAATCTCAAATAGCTGTGGTCAACTTTCTTCGTGTATCCTGTGATGTTTGAAGCAAGTGCTGCATTGTCGGAAATATTCCTTCAACACCATTGGTAACACCGTTTTGCAATTACCCGAGAACACAGGAGTAGTAAACTAATTCATTCTTGCCCCCTGATAATAAATATGATCTATAATGTTTCAGTAATTGTTGTTCTTTCGTTTTCTACTTTATCATTCTTTTTCTTTATCAAGATCATAACGACTATATTTTTCCATTTAGGTGATATTTTCAACAACATGCACAAAGAGCATGGCAAAACAGTAAGTATAGGCCTACGCCAATCGTACAACCACAATCTGATGTACAAGTTTGTATTACATACTCTAATGTCCAAATTCGTGCTTCAATCTTCCAGGCGGTGGTTAAGGCATTGGAATCATTGGCAGAGACAAAAAAGATCAAGGAGAAGGTTTATGGAAAGCAGAAAGTTTATGCACCATGTCAGGTGAATATCTGGTCACTTCTATTTTGTGTTTGTAGCCGCTTGCTTGAATATCCTTAATCACTTCATTCCTGGATTATTTGTATTTCAACATGTTTGCTATATAGGAGTATTGCTTATGAGGTATGTGAGAGTGTATGGTTTACACTGACACTCTGTGCGCAGTCTGGTGATGTAGTCTGTACTTCATGTGAAAATAAGTGTTAGTTAATCGTGGACTGGGGCATACCCACATGCATACCTACCCTTCTCCGGCCCCCACGTGTCATTCATCAGTCTTGCTATCGCTTCTCTTTTGAGCTGACAATTTCTGACTCGTCTCTTCTGCTTTGTCGAAGTTTATTTACACCAACTATTGTTGTGATCTTGCATTCTTGGTTGGCATATGTGGAAGACGAAAGACGAGTTGCAAGACTTTGACATTCCACAGTAATATATATTTGATAGATAGGTTGCTGGTCCCACGACAGGGAGAGATGGCAGAATTCCAAGGAGTACATATGGTCGTTGGTGCCAGAGCTCTATGTCGTGAGACACAGCGTAGATACGAGGACGGACAGAGTTGTTGATACGACGAAGTACAGACGGCAAAGAGAATGATTACAGGAAGACACGGCTACATATTCTTACTATCATGTGACTACAAAATGACGACATTGAGTTCACACAGACCGCGCGTCAGCCACTACACAACTCATGGTGGTTCGTAATAAGAAAGACGGGGCGTGTTACCAAGGCTTGTACATGATGTCCTAATTTAAGGCTCATTCGTTGGTATAGAGGGAGATTGTTTGTGCAGACTAACAAGGGTGCATCTAGCTCAACGGTACAGCAATGGACCGGCAATCCAAAGGTCGTGGGTTCGACTCCCACCGCGCATTGTAGTTTTTTTCTGTGATGAAAAATCTAGGCTAAGTCGGCTTCCGACAGTATGGGGGGTCTTGGCCTTTTATTGTAGAGAAAAATTTCATGGGTTTGGCAATGTCAATATTTTCATGGATGGTCGTGGTTTGCTTGGTTTTGATTGATTTTCATAAACCTGCAAAGAGGGAATGTAAGAAATCCAGTTTATTCACCTAAGAGGATCTGAGAGGGCAAGAGTGTTTTCAACTAGTGCTGGGTCGATGGTAAAATTTATACTATAATTGATCAATCGACCAAAATAATTGATAAATAATCAATCCATCCGATGTAATCCAGAGGCCTTTCCCTCATCCTATTGTCGTAGTTCACCCTTGCAAAGTTGTGGTAATTAACTTCTGGTTCAGTTACCTCTTTGTTTCATGTCCTTTTCTCTGCTATGATGTTTATCTAGTCCCTTGGAAGGCCTCAATAGATAGATAGATTATATTTCAACCAAAAACCGTGTCGAATTACAAAGATACAACTGTACTAACATGCACTTAATAAATACACGAAAGGTTGACGATGCCCTGTAAGCACGAGTGCTTGTTTGTTTGGGTTCGCAATTATTGGCTACATTTACAAGTCAAATGGAAATAGCTAACATAAAATTATAAGACAGCAACTACAGTGAGCTATAAATCAGGGAAAAAAAGACAAAAAGGAATAATCGGGAAAACAGAAGAAGAATAGAAACACTTATTTTGTGATATCAATAAAACGATAGTTGAAGAGGACAATCGATTGTCAAAAGTAAATCAAAGTGTGGCAAAATGAATTACCAATTTAGTAAGTGTTGTGCGTTTTAAAATCTGATCTGTGCCGCTTGTCCTGGTATATACAAAACTTGAAACTTCTTTTGTGTCAATACTGTTCTGGCTTAAAGGTTTGAATACAGTCAAACCTGTAGGACCTACTAGCGGCCACCTCTATAGAGCAGCCACCTGTGTATAAAGGCCACTCTTCATAACCCCAAAATGACACTTTCTATAGAAATCAACCTGGAAAGAAAGACCACCTGTCTATAAAGGTCCTTTTCCTCAGCTCCCAGAGGTGACCGTTATAGACAGGTTTCANTTATAAGACAGCAACTACAGTGAGCTATAAATCAGAAAAAAAAAGACAAAAAGGAATAATCGGGAAAACAGAAGAAGAATAGAAACACTTATTTTGTGATATCAATAAAATGATAGTTGAAGAGGACAATCGATTGTCAAAAGTAAATCAAAGTGTGGCAAAATGAATTACCAATTTAGTAAGTGTTGTGCGTTTTAAAATCTGATCTGTGCTGCTTGTCCTGGTATATACAAAACTTGAAACTTCTTTTGTGTCAATACTGTTCTGGCTTAAAGGTTTGAATACAGTCAAACCTATAGGGCCTACTAGCGGCCACCTCTATAGAGCAGTCACCTGTGTATAAAGGCCACTCTTCATAACCCCAAAATGACACTTTCTATAGAAATCAACCTGGAAAGAAAGACCACCTGTCTATAAAGGTCCTTTTCCTCAGCTCCCAGAGGTGACCGTTATAGACAGGTTTCACTGTATGCACTTTAGGAATTTTGTAATTTTTGGCCTGAGATATGGTATCCTTCGATTGATCCACAGGAGCAATATGGCGACTATGACGAGAAAGAGATCAAGGACTTAGACAAGACTATCCAAGAACAACAATCAGCAAAGGATGCTCAGCAGGCAAAACTCAAGGCACAGGAGAGTGGTAAGTTGTTAAGGCAGTTTCACGCCATGAAGTTTGCTGCATGCAATACAATCTACATGTAGCTGACTGGCTCTACTTATTGGCTTTACTGTCATTGCAAGCCATCCAAGGGGCTAGCACAATACTTAATAAATACAGTATAACTTGGTTAATATCACCTCGGAAGGCTCGGATATTATCACGTCTCGGTTATTGTCACGGAAAGTCAAATTCCACTGGTCAGTCCCTAAGCTTTTCTCTTATTCTACTCGGTTAATATCACCTCGGTTATTGTCACATCTCGGTTATTATCACGGATTTCCAAAGGATTTTTATTTTTACACTCGCTTATTGTCAGGTTTTCCGTGATTTGCTGCCTTGCCTAAATTTGTAGGCGCCGCAATTGTTGTGAAAGGAAAAGTTGATGAAGTGTTTTTCATTGTGTTCGCCTCATTAAGTTTGACAAATCCAAGAAAATGAGTCTTGTGTTGCTGAAATCTCTACATAATAGCTCTGTTTGATGTCGATACAGAGTTTGCTGTTCTATGGCCCGCTTTGGCCGCTTATGTTACTGTTTGAGCCGTTTCTGCAAAATTGGAGGTCTGAGTATGAGACTCGGTTATTGTCACGACTCAGATAATATCACTTTACAATTTTCCCGAAGGTGTGATATTAACCGAGTTACACTGTAGTCACATAATGATAGTCAATATAAATTATGTATTTACCAATTAGTTAATTAAAAAATAATTAAAGTTATTATTTAGTAAATTAATTATTAAATTATCAATAGTGTATATTAATCACATATAACTGGATAATGATAATAATAATATAGTTGGTCCTCTACGTGAAGAGGCTGTCCCTCTTCTTAATGCTCTTGCGGGAACACTTGATTTCACGAGAATGTGCCAGGATGCATCATTATAATAGATAACTCTACTGTACTCCCGTATGGAAAACTCGTAAATCGTACGCCGGATTTTACGCCAAACTTTTGTTACACTTGTACGCCAAATTTTTTTGGATTGACTATAATCTCAACCAAGGCTTCAATTCAATAAGGAAAAGTACGCCAACCACTGGAATTTACAAAATTTTGGTGGACGTACGCCAAATTTGTTTTGGCGTAGGCTAACTCCACGCTGGATTAATCCGGCGTAACATACACGTTTTCCATCCAGGACTGTACTGCTATGACAAAAACATCTTCACGAGTACCAATGCCTAGTCTAATTAGCGCTTGGTATACACAATTGCACATCGATGCGGTAAACGGTACGGTATGTATTTAGTTGTCATTACAATTGCTATCTCAGTGTTTAATGTTCAGCATTAGGCTGTCATTTCAACTTGTGTGCGAGTCAGGTATATTTATAGCACATCTGAAAACCGTGTTCTAAAATCATTAGCGTTACATTGACCTCTGTTATTTATTTATATGCATCTTACCTCTCTTCAATGGTCTCAACCAAGACAGCATGTGGTATTCTCCTAAATAAAATAGTTGTTTATGTATGTTTCGGATCTCGTCAAGATCTATACCTCAACGCGGAGTTTACGCTCTGCTGATGACAACCAACTGATCCAGCAAACGTACAATTTCCAGACATACGGCACCCTCTCGTTTTCCTATGCTGCACCTCTGCCGTGGAACTCCATACTTCTTGAGGCAAGGTCCATGCACTCGCTTGTGGACTTCAAAGCACTTATGAAAACTCACCTTTTCAAAATTGCGTAAAGTTCTTAATTTTTACCATTGTTGTATTTTATCAAAGCAGTTTCCTTATCTTGTATAAATTTTATTTAGTTGTACATTAGATTTAGCTCCCAAACTTGTAAAGGGCTGTTGGGCAACCAGATTGGAAATAGTTCTATATAAAGAAATAAACTATTATTTTATTATTTTTTACACAAATGTAGCGCTGTTGACAATTTGTGTCATTTAACTCAAGCATATCAACGACTGTGAGTAAGTTGTGAGTCGATTGTAGGTTTAGATAAACAGGAAAATGTATGACGTTGATGGAGGCTAGTCACCCTGTCCGAAGGCTCAAGAGTACAGACAGCCACAACTGTATGTGTTGGTTGTATGTGTGCAAATGTTAGCAGAATGGATACCTACTCTGTTTGATCTTGCCTTGCATCTTCTGCTTTTCTCCGTCAGAGCTGCAGACTCTTAATTGTCAGATGACAACAGCGGAGATTTCTAACAAGCTGCAGCAACTAACCAAAGAGGTATTCACTGCCACGTTTGTCTTGTTGCTTTAACAATGTACTTAACAGTTTTTCAAATGCCATCTTACATTATCATCATCATCGTCTTTATTTAGGGAGGCTATCCTGATAAGCTTTCACTTGTCTCCCTCAGGGCCCTCCAAATCTTACCGTATCTTCTTTGAGCTGATTTTGTTGCAACCAGACATGCTGTGTGTTTAGTGCATCCAGTACATTTCACCGATAAACTCCTTTTGGCACTACAACAAGTTGACCCTATATAATCAGACAAAGCTTTGCATCTATAGATAACTCATGTCGCGTGCTCCAGTAAGGTAGACGACGATTGCTCAACAAAATTCTTTTGTCCTCTGGAAATCAAGCAATAGCTGTGAATCAGGCAAACAAAGTAAACGCAACAGCAAATTAAGAACGATGCTTTCACATTTATCCGATTTATTTTCCTATTCCAGAATTGCATTCACTCCACCCAATCTCTCGACACTCAACCATTTTTCTTCATGAGCCTAATCACGTGATCATGCTGAATTTCCTTACGAGGCTAAATCTATTAATTATTAATATTCGAATTTGAAACTATTGTACATACAACCTGAAAAATGCAAAGTATCTAGAAACAGATAAAAAATCAATTAAATTTCAAAAGGAGTTACAGTGAAACCTGTCTATAACGGTCGCCTCTGCGACCTGAGAAAAATGACCATTATAGACAGGTGGCCTTTCTGTCCAGGTTGATTTCTATAGAAAGTGCCATTTTGTGGTTACGAAGAGTGGCCTTTATATACAGGTGGCTGCTCTATAGGGGTGGCCGCTAACACAGGTTTGACTGTAAAATATTTACAATGCGACTATAATTACTAATAAAATGTCCCCGAAACAATTGCCATTAATGTTTTCCACAATATCACTTGGTGTGTGGATTTTGAGCGGAAGGTAAGTGTTGCATTTCTTGTTCCACTCTAAACTCATCATCATCATCATCAGCATCATCATTTATTGTGTATACCCAGTAAGCCACAGGATTTTTTTCATGGGGCACATGCGTAATAAAACAGGGGAAAGTTACATACTGTATAAGCATGTTAACAGGAAATAGATATTAAATAGATAGTATGAAGGAAACAATTTATACAAAATAAAAGTCTAAAGAAGTTTAACTGACACAACAAGAACAATAGACGGCGTGTAAACGATGCAACAGAGACCAGTTATCAAAAACGATCTCTGCATTGCAGAGCGGCTCTCGTTTAAAGTTTGAGTTTGTATGAGCACTGTGATAGGCCTGCCGTTTGCTTTGCCATGCATAAGATAATAGACGTGAGTTATCTGTATGTGAATGTGATTGCCTTTATCTGTTGCAGTGCATCGAGATGACTTCCAGGGTTGCTTCCATGAAATCAGGTATATTTAAACCTGTATTAGCAGCCACCTCTATAGAGCAGCCACCTGTGTATAAAGGCCACTCTTTATAACCCCAAAATGACACTTTCTATAGAACTCAACCTGGACAGAAAGGCCACCTGTCTATACAGGTGATTTTTCTCAGGTCTCACAGGTGACCGTTATAGATTGGTTTCACTGTGCTGGTAAATAAAATTTCTTTGCGTTCCTGTCTAACCTTGTTCCAATCCCATTACAGAGTTAGTTCAAATAAGAGAGGTAGATCTGGAAATGTAGCCCGACAACCTGAATAATAGGCGTGTCCATGAGCTACACGTGCTCAGGACGGCATAATTTCAAACTGTGCAATTAATAACCAACTTATTTACAATTTCTATAACTCAAGATCTCCCGTAGCAGAAAATTCTAAGATTTTATAATAAAGGCAGAAGTTGTCACAAAGAAATAGAATCATCAATTGTGCGCATTTTTAATAAATGTATTTACGTTATAATGATTAACACTGAAGAATAGCTGACGTAAAAATTTTCGACGTGCATCATCTCGGTTTTAAAAACGTATTCATAAATATAATCGATGTAAAACTTTTTAAAGTAACAGACATCGTTAAGCGTATATGTAGTTTAGACATGTTTGATGTAAGTCAGGGAACGTTAATTTACAACGATCTTGGCTGTTACCGTAGATTTTCACCGATGTTGATTGCGGAATGCGCTCGAAGGTGTCCCATTGAAAACCATGCATTTCATACTGTAATGTGTTGAATTGTATGTTGTAATAGTTGATGTAATGCTGTTGCAATGTGTTGTACTTGTGAATCGTGAATGTTGATGTGTCTCGCCAGTTGTGTGTGTGCTTGTACAGAGACAAGTAAAAACCTGTGCAATGTACTCCTGTGTAGTCTTTCTTTGTGTTACACTACTGAGTACTGTTTTGCGGTCACTTTTCCTTGTTCTTTGTGCTGTTGATTTCACATTGTACTGTTGCTATTGTCATGTCCATTTATAATTATCAGTTTGAGTGTTAAACTACATTTCTCAGATGATATCACTCTCGTTGTGTTTTACATCTATTAATTGCAGGGTCAAATATTATCACAGCCAAAGAAAAGGACTTGGTAATTACAATTGCAATCGGATTTCAATCCACTTGGTGTGATATTTCAGATAATCAAATCTAAAGTAAATGTCTTGGAAAGTTAGAAGTAACTACAGCGATCTCTGCATTCTCCCAGACAGTCAAACTTGTATTAGCGGCCACCACTATAGAGCAGTCACCTGTGTATAAAGGCCACTCTTCATAACCCTAAAATGACACTTTCTATAGAAGTCAACCTGGACAGAAAGGCCACCTGTCTATAAAGGTCATTTTCTTCGGTACAAAGGTGACCTTTATAGACAGGTTCCACTGTACTTGTATCCCATTAACAGTTGAGGAGGTCTCGCACGATGCAATGTTGATCTTATATCGTCATTTGGCATCATGATGAAGCTGTATGTGATTAATTTACATCTGTGAAGTACCTACTGTGCTAGCATGCTGGATGGTGTCTAATGAGAGTAGGACCAATAAGGAGGTCTCATCCGATGCATTATATTGCCTGCAATGTTCGTCTTTTATCGTCATCATTCATCACTATGCAGAGCCCTGGATGGGATTAATTTAATGTAGCTAAATGTAATTTAGGTAAAGTTAAAATCGATCCATTGGCTACAGCAAGCAACATGGAATCAAGGCTAGCCTTGATTACAAGCAATTGGATTATTAGGAGATGACAGCATTTCCGTCCCAGTCCCTGAATCATGCGCATTGTTCGAGGTAAACTGGGGGTTGAGCAGTGGTTTGTCATTGTTGCTATTGCCATTGACAATTATCAATGGAGATGAATTTTACACCTGTTGAATACATTGCTAGCACCTTGGATGGTTCGCAATAAGAGTAAGACAAATACGTAGTACCAATCAGCTATTTATAGATTGTATTGCATGCAGTAAATTATATGGTATGAAGTTGCCTTCAGTCTAGCATGTAGATTGCCTTGCTTGAACTTTTAAGGGTGACTTGATGATCTCTCAGAGGGTTATTTAAACATGCTCTCGCCAAGATAGGTTGCACTTTTTTAAACCATTTGCATATAAGCGACATACATTCAGCGCCATCTTATTACTTAGGAGTCAAGAAAACCTAAATTACTTAACCTAAGAGGGCCAATAGGGCGGATGGTTGGACCGTATGACACTTACAACTCTGTGCCAGATTTTGTCGCTTGACATGTCATAAAACATTTGCTTTCACTTTACACCCTGCAAAATGAGACGAAATTAATCCAATGGTACAGTGAAACCTGTCTATAATGGTCAACTTGGGTCCTAAGGAAAGTGACCTTTATAGACAGGTAGCTTTCTGTCCAGGTTGATTTCTATAGAAGGTAACATTTTTGGGTTATGAAGAGTGGCCTTTATACACAGGTGGCTGCTCTATAGAGGTTGCTGCTAATACAGGTTTGACTGTGCTCTAAATGTCTGGACGTTATTGCACTTACCATAATCTAAGAGCCGTAGGCCTATAGATTACGTTTTCTAAACTTCCATTGTAAAGGTGTATCCAGATTGATGGTCTAATTATCATGTGCATCAAGTCAGTACTACATAAAATGGTCCTGCACACACTGTAATATACTACAACGCTAACACTCAAGTTTGCTGCTAGTAGACTTGGACTTGGCAATTATCAGTTAATATTTATAACCTCAGTTTGCCCCACATTTAGCTGCAGGGCAGATTTTCAAGGTACGTTTTATGCACCCTTTGTATCTGTTACATGTTTATATCTTTTAATTATTCCATCGATTTTTTACTCAGATTTATAAAGAGCATGCCAAATTTGTGCAACATTGGAAAAAGAGAAAGCGAATGGTAATTGAGAATGCCCAGTCCTAATGCATGTTGGGATACTTCATGTGCGTGAATTTGAGCTGAAATTGACCATTTTGACAGCTAAGAACAATGCTTGAAATTGACCGTCAGAGATAAATATGCTGAAGATAAGAGTATGGGTGGAAGAGCTTCAAACAAAGCAATTTCCTGGCCTTTTTGCCTCTGGCAGAGGTCAGCTCAGTTACATACCCAGATGCAATGGGGTTGCGCTTGGCGGAATGAACGGGGACTTGTTTTATACTGATGACCTTTTGGTCGATGTGGTCTAGAGGCTAGTACGTGTGGCTGCCAGTCAGGCGTACATGGTTCGACTCCCGGTCCATCCGACTCATATATTCGTTGTCTTCCGTGGTTTTAATTGTTGAGGCCCCCAAAGGAGACAGGTCATTGGGATAATTTAATACAATACAATACCATTCAATTAAGGCATTGACAGTACATTTGTGTTTGTTCATTGGATAATTGATTGCTTGATTGCTTGATCAATTGATTGCTCCATCCATTCATATTGATATATCTATTATTTGGTTAATTTATTGGATTATCGATCAATTGATTGATTAATTTATTGATTGATTGATTGATTGATTGATTGATTGATTGATTCACTTATTGAATAATTGAGCGATTAATTAATTGGTTTCCTTACAACATAATTAGCACTTTCATTGTAATTAAAATACATGATAGGAAGCAAAAGAAGTAAGGCTAGATCAGCCATTGTTAGATGCTGTTTGAACAACCTTTCTCTAAAAGTACCATTTGTTTGTTTTTTATGGTATCGTAACAACTTTCCATTAATTGACATTATAATTCTGATTTCTGCAGGCAACAAATATTCTCGATAGCATTCTGGAGAATTACCCGAAGCCAAAGAAAGCACTGTTTGTAAGTATATCGACTGCATAGTTAGATAACGTTGGTTTGTTTTGATGACGGTGACAAACGTTGAAGAACACCTGTAATTAGAGGCCACCTGTATTGTGTAACCTCTTGACATTTTCTCTGTTGGGTGGCTGCTTAAGACTGGCTCTGTTCAACTACGTTCCTTAGTTTGAAACATCTACAAATTGCAAACTTAGAGCAAGAACTTGCAATCTAATAGAGACTTGCTCCAAGGATTACCTGTACTAGGCGACCACCTGTGTCAAGAGGCCATTTTTAGGGATAGCTTCACAGTTACAACAGTGCTTCTTACATTGATGGAAAAGTTTCTTTAAACAAGACCACGTTTCATTGGTCCTTTAAATTGGTCGCTCAAGACAGGTGTCAATATAGTTTCATATCTATTTATAAACGCAAGAAGAATTTGCGGCAATGTTTGGCTTTTCTGATAATGATTCAAAAGGAGCATGGCATGAATGGCTTAGCACTATAGGTGCGTCTTAAATAAGATGTTAAGATCCTCGGTCATTTCAACATAATTATGCTGCTATTTCTTGCTTGGTTACAAGCCTAGATTTAGCTACACGTCCGAGATTCTGATTAGGGCTAGGTTATAAGTGATTTTTTACTTTGCATTATAAATGGCTTTATTGCTTGTACAGTGAAACCTGTCTATAACGGTCACCTCCGGGACCTGAGAAAAATGACCTTTATAGACAGGTGGCCTTTCTGTACAAGTCGGTTTCTATAGAAAGCATCATTTTGGGGTTATGAAAGGTGACCTTTATACACAGGTGGCTGCTCTATAGAGGTGGCCCCTTATACAGGTTTGGCTGTATGTTATACTGTACACTATCCGATTTTTACTCATGCAACGACGCCCGCCTAATTCGAAGGTTCGCTAATTTCGTTTTCGTTCGGAAGCTTATGCGCGGCATTAGTTGTGTACAAATCTTGGATTGGAATTTTGTACTGAACCCGTTGTACTGCTGTACACGCAACATAGTAGTGTCCTTTGCGCCGACGAATTCAAATATTCAGTAGAGGTTGGTTTGTTGGATTGCGTGCTATATGATTCAAATAATCGATGTCTTTCTAAACAAAATGTGATGCAATTCGCCAGGCAAAGACCCAATGCATTTCGGGATACGAGCGTTTTCATGCACGTGATTTTTAGCTGAAATCGACCATATTGACAGCTATGAACAGTTATTGAAATTGACCATCATAGAAAAGAGTAATGTATAATGCGCCTCAAACAAAGCAATTAACTGCCTGGCGTCTTCACCAGTGGCAGAGGTCAACTCCCTTGCATACTGAGAAGTCCAAGAGGGTTTCGCTTGGCGGATTGAATGGCTTTTGGTCGAATAACTGTTTTCAGTATTCATTTTGTGCACCCTAGCATATTTCGACTTTTTAGATGTCCAATAATCCGAGATTTTTGTCAATAATTTCTCTCAGGAGGACATTGGTATCGAAACCGACGAAGAAGCCGGTGTGAGCTACGAGAAAACAAGCTAACAACGTTGCCATGGATATGATCGAAAACTTGATTGCGATCAACGCCAGGAAACAATACGTGCCCAAAAGCAGACATCACACCACTCCAGCTGCACACACGTGCCAGCGCCATGTCGTGCCTGATCACGTGCAATGAGGCAACATCGAACGACTGCCACGTGCCAATCAAGAATTGTTCACGTGGAGGAGCATCGACTGATTGAAGTTGTGCAAACCAGTGGACATTGTTCAGTCATTTTTAGAATTGTGTCCCATAATTTAAAGATGTTTGCTGCCTGACCCAATTATTGCGTTGCTGGTAAATAAGGACAGATCTTGACCTCTCAAAAGTATTTTGCAAATAAAAATATGAATGTATAAGATACGCCCGCCCAATTATCAGTGACTCTGATGACCCTGAACGATCCAAATCACAAACGACAAGTTCGTCAGCGCAACTCTGAAAATAGAATAATTATTATTCCGTATCGGCTTAAAAATACCAAGAAGCTTATACTTACAATTCCACTATGGAAACAAAGTCCAAAGTAATTTAATCTAGATTTAGTTTTCTTTGAAGCATATAACAATGCTGTACGTTGAGCACAGCTTTACACACAGTCGCGCTGTAACGCGAAATTAATAGTTTTCAACATCGTCATATTGACAATTGTCCATCCAGTACTTCACTCGCTCGCTTGTCATTGGGGTTTTCCGCAGTTGGCACAGAATCGATCAGCCGGCGTCACATCGAGACGGCAATACGTGCAGGACAGACGCGGCGACTTGGCGGCACTTTTTGACATCACTGTTTGCGAAGAAACGGCGGGTGGTGACGACGTCAAAGCGTGAGGACGTTTCCTTCCACTGATGGGCATTGCTACAGAAGATGATGAGTCAGAGTTGTACGCCGAATCGTGAGAGAGCGATGGAGACGTCGACGTTCGGTGCTTGGACGCTGGCGTCTGAAGAGCTGACGAAGAGCACACGGCGTCAATGTCGCTGCGACGTGTTGCATCAGCCATGCGCTGCTCTTGTCCATACTGATAGTGCATTATGGCTTTCTGGTTAAGACGCTGCACGTAGTCGTCGGCCTGGCATAGGATCGACTTGGACAGCGTGAGCGTCGTCAGGAACATATTGCCTCGGTTTTCTTCAAGCAACCCGCTCAGTGTCTGCGCGTCGTGAAACGGAAACAAGTAGAGCAGGATGCGGACGTTTTGCCAATGGATCTCAGCAGCAACGGCGCGTCTTTCAGCGACGATCGGCGACTGGTAGTCGGGCGTTGGCGACCTGCTGCTGTGAGGTTGCGGTGCGTCGCTGGGAGACAGGGCAGGTGTTGCGGCTGACGACATGGTATCTGGAAAAAATGTACGAAAATGGTTACATTTAGGCCGACAGTTATCAAAGAGAAACAACAGCAACAAGAAGCAAAATGCTCTGGTAACAGATCAGTTTGATTGAAATTAATTCAACTATTATGTAGCGTGGCGCAAAAGAAGAACAGGTGGCGGGAGTAAATCGCGATAATGACCTTGCCAAGGTCAAACGCCACAGGACAAACAGACAAAATATATTTAAATCTAATAAAATAGAAGCTGAAAGCAAGGAAACCAAGGACTGAAATACTTCAGGATGAATAGTAGGACCTTTTCCTGACCAACAGCAACATTATTTCATTTTGAATCAAAATCGCTTATGAACGCAACTGCGTTGTCATCGATGAGAAAAATGTCGGCCTCTTTCATATTATCAAGCATCGACCCTCTGAGTGTGTACGAATATCAAAGGTTACAACGCCTACTGCCATCAAACTGCTGCTGTTTGTTCAAAGGCATACCAGACAGACAACGCAACACGGCAGTCACATGACGACGGGGGTTTGGCATGCCCACGTGGTTGCTGTCCAGAAACAACACCGCGGATGCGATGTCTCAATAATTCCAATGAAATTTTAAATTGGCATACAGATGGCAAACAAACTGATCCAAATTTAACAATAATTGTTCGTCTAAAGAGTTAAAATTGAACACATTTTGAATTATAATAATGAGAAAGTAATCTCTAACAGATAGTCCTAATCGCATGTGATTTTTCAAAGATTTGATGTTCTAATTGAGATCATACTGAAGATGAGAAATCGTCTGCTTACCGTAAGAGGCTAATTGGTGTTGTGTGGATGCAATGGTGTCTTCTCTCAAATGCGATTCGGTTGATATCTGCTGGCGATAGAGGGCGATTCTTGCTGCTGTAGACTTCTGTTTCTCTGCCATTATCAAGCACTTGTCACAGGTGCAGTCTCGCCATCTGCATGAGTTTTTGTGCCCTTTGAGTTCGTTCGTCTGGCCGTGATTGCGACAACGCGTGCATTTTGGACTTCGTGTGCCAACAACTGCAGCAGGCTTTACTTCTGGTTGTACACTTGCCATCGTACAAGATAGGTGTGGATTGTCAGCTCAGATGATGTCAACGAGAGAGAAATCTTGGTGTTCCTTCCACTGCGGTGATCAAGAGTGCTTTGCCTTCTAACAGGTATCAGCTGACGTATTTATCTGGCAGCACCCCTATTGTTCCGCTTCATCACCTTGCGTCAAAACAGTTGATGTCCTATTGTTCATCTGACGTTGCTATTGTTAATGGCGACGAGGTGCCGGCTTCGCTTGGCGCTGCGATTGTGCACAGTTAAAATCACACCAATGGTTATTATTGAGCCAGCCAACGACAAGTCTGCTTCACACTGATGTCTTGCGTGATTACATGCATCCTCTCGCTTTTGTTTCATTGTGTCTGCTGCTGTTGCTTATTCAATACATAAGAATTCCTGGCTCCATCGCTGGTTTTCAATAAGCAACTCGGAACTCTTTTAACAATTAACAGCCAATGTCTGCACAAACAATCGCGTTGATTTCCGAAAGAAGAAAACTTCGATTCAAAATTTTATTGCTGCGATTCATAGAACTTTACCTTTAATAACGTCATGCGATAGAACGCTTTTGAAAAGCAGAAATTGACCAGATTCCTAACCTTGTAATTGGAATGGGTTGGTTTGTTCGTTGCCGCGCTCAATGCCAAAGTAACGTCAAAGCCGCGCTCAATGTAACAGTACAAAGTGTGTTGATTTACAAATGATAATATTCCATGAATTTACAACTGCCTGAACCTTGGAATCTGAAGTTATACCTATGAATAAATTTAGCGTGAAGTTGTCAGCGTATATCCGTTGGAATCGTGTTGGTGAGGTGTCGTTAGACATGGTTCGATTGTACAATGCACAAGGCAGGCAGCAGACATTTCAATTTGGGAACATCCTACGACCATTGAAATTGAGGCAATACCCACCGCAGATTGGATGGCGTGTGGCTCCACTTGTCGAACAAAACAACACATCATTTGCAAACAATAAACCCAATCTCAGCAGAAAAATAAAACCATGTTTTGGTTAAAAGTTATTTTAACAAGTTAAAAGGAAACTTTATAAGTACATCGACAAGCGGGAAAAACATAACAGCAGTGTAGTATTTAAAGGCAGTAACAAAAATCAAGTTTTATGAGTAAAATGAGCCGCTTTTGACATTGACGGTAAATGCTGAAACCTGTCATTACAAACAATTGACGTCATAATTACAAGGCACATGACCTTTACACAAAAGGTCAGATCTAAATCGAAGTACAGATCAATGAGCTCACGTGAGCATTAATTGTCATTTTCACGTGTCATGCTACAATACAAACAAGAAGTTTGTTTGCTTCATTCCTGATCAGTATTTCCCAATATTTAACTATTTATAAACGTCTTGATCAAGGATTACCGGCAACTAGTACACGTGTTCGACACGTTTTTGCTGCCCTGTTAGTTATAGGACTTCCGCATTTCGGAGCTTGTTCGGAACTAGTTGTGAAATACAAACGTGTCAAATGTTGAGCGATCAATTTTTCTCGTCGTCAACAAGCATTTGAATGTATAGAATAGATATAGATGTCTTCGATGAAAGCAGTGATGCCTCTTGGCTGAGGTCACCTGGGAATCGATCAACTTTGGTATTCGTGAGGTGTTTGGGGGTTAGCAGATTGTGCTTTCAAGGAGGTGTGAGTGTCAAGTGGCTGTTGATGAAAGACCAGACTGGGCTGTCCCCTCTGGAACAATGAGAACTGCAAACAATTCAGACGCCACTCGAGGCGATGGCAACAGGAACCGTCCTTGAGTCATCGGGGGACCGTGCGAGGGTGTTGTTTTGTTCAGCATGGAGTAAACGACCAAATTGAAATCACTATGTTTTCCTATCAAACATCGTGAAAATAAGCGGGTTATTTAGTTGATTCTGATAGAGCTTGGTTCTCAAACTGAAGTGATATTATGCGGGTTGTGGTATTAACCGATGTGATATTAACGGGGTTACACTGTATTGTTTTCCCTATTTTCAAACACAAATGATCAGCATTTAATGGCATCGTGATCTACAGTATAACTCAGCGAGTCCAAACGCATGATAGTAGATAGATAGATATATTGTATATTTGATCATGATAATAGTATTTAATTCAGATACAAGATGAGTAAAATAAACAAAATTTATTTCCATAGTCAGCCGGGAACACCCCATAAGCAATTGATGTGCTTGTATATTCGAGATGTCCTAAAAGTTTTACAGAAATTTATAAAACAACAACTATTTTACGAATTGTAGTATGTATGAAAGGTAAAGAAGGAAAAGAAAAGGAAAAAGTTAACAAATTGTAAGTAATAAAAGCAACTGAAAAAGAAATAAAGAGAATACTGATTATCAAAGACCTGTCACATGGAAAGGTTGCAGATTTTTTACATGTACACGGTATAAAAAATACAATATATTATGTATAAACTATAGTAGTAAACTTTACTTTGCTTTTTTTGTATGTCTATTGATCGATTTGAGCTCAGCCCGTTTGAAACATAGATACAGGTTGGCCACCAATGCTACTCTTCTCAAGAGAACCAATTAGCTTTCCTCACCATCAACAGTTTCTGTCTCTGATATTATCTGTCCTGAATTATCTGTGAAAAGTAGGAATATCAAGGTGACATTGTTTTCATCAGATTATCTATCGCTTCGAATATATGCAAAGTAAGTTCAAATCCAATCTCAAACTCCACGGTGTTTTGACAGAATAAACGAATATTTTGACGCTGCTACTTTTGAAAGCCGATTTAATGCAATCTACCAAGATTGAAATATCTATCAGTTTGGCGCCTCTGTTTTGGAAGAACGCAATCGATTCTCGTGGGCCGCCAAGAATTAATTCCTCAATCAGCGTACATGATCATTATCCAGTCTAATCTTGTTACCTTGTCTTGTTCTGTACGTGATACTGACGTTTTATTTGAGAAATCTCCTTCAGGGTAAATATTAAATCAAATATTCCTTCAAATCAAATATTACTTCGACTGTGTAGTCATTGGTTTATTGACTTTTTACAACTTTTTCTATAAATTGCTGTAGCGGCTGCAACACCTTTCGACTTTAAATAGATGTAAGCTGCAACAATACTGTAACAAATAAAACCTAAATTTCGAGTTGTGTTATCCTCTATATTCGTTGGCACAGTAATGTTTACATTTCTATAATTGCTTTCATGCATGCACGGGTGGTAATATTACTAATACAGTACAAAGTTAAAATCTCAGCAAGTGTTCACGGACTAGATACAGTGAAACCTGTCTAAATGGTCACCTCTGGGACCTGAGGAAATTGACCTTTATAGACAGGTGGCCTTTCTGTCCAGGTTAATTTCTACAGAAAGTGCCAAGTTAGGGTTTAGAGTGGCCTTTATGCACAGGTGGCTGCTCTATGGAGGTGGCCGCTAATACAGGTTTGACTGGAAATCATTACAATGATTATAATTACTTTCCAGAACATTGGAAACTATAAAATTACTATAGAAATATTTACAATCCTTGCTATTAAACTTATTTACAGTATTAAGAAATTAAAATTAATAAAAAACCTGACCTGACTATTTACAAATTAAAAATCTCGTCCATCAAGCCTTTGGATATATCATTTATATTTTGTTAAGAAAGAGAAAACATTTTGTAAACTGTGTGCTGGATCACGGAAGAACTAGTGGGTCGATCAAGATGGAAATCAAACAAGTATATACGCCTAATGTAGTTGTTTTGAAAATCATCGAGAAACTGTACTTTACAATTTGATCTACTTCACTGCATCTTTGATCCTCTCGACCTGGAAATTTCTAGTATTGAACAATTGTCAATGCTTAATCAGCTATTGAGGGACATGTGAAGATGTGAGGAAGCGATGCACGAAAGGAACTGATAAAATTAGTGCGCTGCATCTGAAAGAGCTTCTTTTTTATTAAATTTTTCTCATTATTTCAACATGTTTACTATTGTTTAGTTGTATATAACTCGGTTTCCTGGATATTGTTGTCAAGTGACTAGTTATTTAAATACAATTATAAATTAAATATAATTATTCTGACAATTATCCAGCTTTGGCAAATGTGCCGCGGAAGGTCTCGATGTTTCTACGCTGGATGGCTATAGGCTTAAGTTTACGATGAAATCGATCTTGTTTGAAGAGACATTCATTCTAGCGCCTAGTTCATCAACGAAGGTCTTGGCTGATGGGCCAAATACTCAAAGGGTTTCTATTTCCCGTATTTAATTATGGCATATTTGCGATGGGGACATATCGTGAGAGGGTAAGCCACGCCTTTGGCGGTATGGACAAACCAAGGACGCAACTGCATCGTTGATCGGTCTGTTTTGCTCCAAAGGGGCGTGCTGTCAGTGGCTTCAGAACAGATAAGTCTATAGGTCATCCTAGTGGGGAGACATTTAAGCTGTAAATAGTTCGATCGTTGCAAGACTGATGCTAAAGAAACTCATCTATTGATGACCGCACGCCTTGATTGATACGAACTCATTAATATGTAACGGGCAATAACAACCCCTGGAAGCAATTTGACAACAGCTTTCGTATATAGTAGCTGGTTGGCATCGAATGTGTTATTGGAAGCAGTGAAGTTGGGACGCTAAAGCGATAAAGGGAGATTGGCGGTCACGATTGTTGGTTAGTGTTACTTTGACCGGTTGGTTACTGTTCACGGCAGACCGGAGACGGACTTCCATTGTTCGGGCAAACACAAGATTCAATAGGGTTAATATGGCGTCGAATGGGGACAACAAAGGTTAATTGTCGGTCTAGCGATGCGTCTAGCCAACGTCGCACCAATGGTCGCACTCACACGGCCGCAATGAAACTGGACAGCATCGGAAGTCATTAGACGAGCTAGAAATCACTGCAGTCACACAATCCTAGAGATCACGCCACGTCTGACGTAATTTTCATTTGATTACCTCCACATGGACTAAAACAGGTAAGCTATGCCTTCGATTTGCAGCCTGCCCTCTAAATAGAACATTCTGATTCAAAGATGAAGGCAGCACCTTCCAAAAGGGGGAACGCCCCCTGCTACTTCGAGAGTTCGAGAGAGAGGAACAACATTAGGAGCGACAAATAGAAACTGTAGTCATGGTAGCCATCGCGTCACCGATCAGAAGGATGACGGATGCTGTCCGGTAGTGAGTCGGTCTTCACCTTAGAAGAAAGAAGGTGCCACGGGTCGCTGCCAGCGCGACGATTTGTAGCCGCGCGGTGAGACAAAACAGTGTAACGGAAGCAGACGCATGCGGACGTAAGTGGACAGAGAACATGAGGTCAAGTGTCATAGGACGGAAACGTGCGCGTCGGACATACTGATATTCAATGCAAAACAGCACATGGTGAATCTCACTCGCAAATCAAAAACAACACGTCTTCCCGAATAACACCAAATTCATGTTATCACAATTCCATCTGAATTTCAAGCCATATATGGTAACAAGATTTGTCAAGTAAATGATTTGCGCGTCTCATCTTTGCAATTAGATCTAGCCGCACCCACTGAGAGATAGAGTTCGAAATACAAAAGGGCGTTCCCCATGCAGTCAAAATTATTTAAGCTTCCATGGATGATTGTCACGTTCCTTGCATGATTTGATTACACCCTACGCTGCGCAGAAATTTAACTAAAATTACTGAGTCTTCTATGGACGACAGTACTCGAAGAAACTACAGGGGCACAGAACGACTTCAAAATGCGGCGCCATCGATCAAAGACAGCAATGTGAATGTTTGAGATTTGAAAATGACGTCTTGGATGCTACCACAGTTTAAATTTGTTTGCGTTGCTCTGTAATACTGTGGTTGGATATTTTGTTCGATATTAACATAACATTTACATTGGCACTTCGAGTACCATAATCAGATGTGCGCCAAAGCCGACGCGAATGACACAGAAGTTGCATTCTAGGGAGCTATACTTGAGCTATACTACGCATCTGCGACGCTGGACACCAAACGCGCCAATTTAAAGGCAACAAGCCGCTCCAATGGCTCAGCATTATCCATCATGCTCTCATATCCACCAACTATACATACATACATATACTTGAGTCTTGTTCCACTCAGCTCGGTCTGCTGCATCGCTATCTTTCTTGTGAGACATAATACAGTCAAACCTGTATTAGCGGCCACCTCTATAGAACAGCCACATGTGTATAAAGGCCACTTTTCATAGCACCAAAATGATACTTTCTATAGAAATCAACCTGGACAGAAAGGCCACCTGTCTATAAAAGTTATTTTATCATGTCCCAAAAGTGACCGTTATAGACAGGTTTC
Source organism: Calvadosia cruxmelitensis (assembly GCA_900245855.1). Taxonomy (NCBI): domain Eukaryota; kingdom Metazoa; phylum Cnidaria; class Staurozoa; order Stauromedusae; family Kishinouyeidae; genus Calvadosia; species Calvadosia cruxmelitensis. The sequence goes on from OFHS01001355.1 coordinate 21,522, forward strand.
ACTGTAGCGCACTTTTTATTCTGCCATGGTAACGGCATTAGTCCATCAAGAATACTTTTCTAGTCTACAAGATATAATCGTAACCTGTTTTCTTGATCGTAACCTCATATGTACAGTATTTCCATCGGATTTGGAATAATATAGAATGATCTTGTAAAATCGATTGACGTGGATGCGAGCCCTTTCTCAGTCCAAATCGTTGCGCCTTCCTGGTTAAAGAAGCGAATTGGTTGTGATTTCACAGGGAGAGCAATACTGTCATAGAAAAGGATTGTGTTTTCAGTATCTAGTGTGATTCGTTTCAGGAAAACGTCTGTCTGGGGTGTTTGAACGTCCATGGAAACTTACTTTACAAGTAATAAACATGACTCCACGAAGTGGGCGTGGTCATTGACTGCCTTTGATACCCTACCACCTGTTTTCTTCTGGGCTTCTAGTCCAGGTTGATTTCTATAGAAAGCGTCAATTTTTGGGATTATGAAGAGTGGCCTTTATACACAGGTGGCTGCTCTATAGAGGTGGCCGCTAATACAGGTTTGACTGTAATCGGATTCAACAGCATACTGTACTTGCCACAGAAAAAGAGATGCAAAGCAACAACAACATATTTCTGGGTGTTTTGTTATTTCAGTATCACACACAATCCTACTATTTGCATCTGGATCTCATTACATAATTCTTAACGGGTTGCAAACTCCTTTATAGCCAGTCACTCAGAAATATCCCTCAAAGAATACTAAATGGTGCCAATTATTGTTGCAGCACAAAGTTCGCCCTCAAATCACATTCTCTTCTCCTAGGAATAAATATAATTTCATTCTGCGTCAAAACGGTAACATGATTGGCAACTTTTAATCTGTCTTCCAGACGTAATCCAAAAATTTCATCACTTGCTCGTAAATAGTGAATGTGAATGCCACGTCGAAACAAACACGACTCAGCCTTGGTAATGTCCCTTTGTAGAACCTGAATGAAGAAGAAAATCAAACACATTCACGATGAAGTGGTGTTGTCACAACGAAATTAACCCATCTCCCTTTCTCACACAAACAGTACTCCACAGTTTACGATTACAGACATAAAACCACATGTCAAAATCTCAATTAATAAACTACGACAGATTAGTGATTGAATTACATCAGAACCTGTCTATAACGGTCACCTTTGGGACCTGATAAATTAGCTATTCTGTCCAGGTTGATTTCTATACAAAGTGTAATTCTGGAGTTATAAAACATGGACTTTATACACAGGTGGCTGCTCTATACAGGTGGCCACTAATACAGGTTTGACTGTAGACTATAACCACGCCGAAGCATAGTCAATCGTTGCTATCAGAGGCAATCATGGATAGATGGGGCGATGCAAAGGTGTCCGCAATCAAAACAAATAACACCTCTGTGGCAACACTTAAATTCTAATTCTGTTTAACCTTGAAGCATGTTAATAGTCATGTGTGACACCTGTCTACAACGACCACCTGTCTATATAGGCCAAAAGAGTGTTAAATCTTTAGAGAACAGCTGCTGCAAATTAACAGACGGATCAGTCGGTCTTAATAATGGCAATCTGTATTCCCTTCCAGAGCTCCCAAAACAGTTGACAACAAAACAAACATTTCATCTGTGCTTGCTGTGATCCCCTACTTGAATAATACTAACCATCCTGTACTGAGCGACCATCTGTATTGTATATGTACAGTGGAACCTGTCTATAATGGTCACCTTTGGGACGTGAGGAAAATGACCTTTATAAACAGGTGGCCTCTCTGTCCAAGTTGACCATAGAAAGTGTCCTTTTGGGGTTACGAAGAGTGGCATTAATACACAGGTGGCTGCTCTATAGAGGTGGCCGCTAGTACAGATTTGACTGTACAAACCATTTAGTCAAACTATCGAAATGGCAGATAGAATCAGGTCAATTTCACTTACGCTTTAAATCCCTCATGCTTCCATGTTCTGGAAACGCAATCAAGTGTGCTCTTATACTTGTGAGCGTCTAGGCCCTGTAAAAAAATGAGGGAACGTCAAGGCAACGATGCTGCAAGTTGAATACAGTTCATCGATTCTGATTAAATAGATATATTAAGTGTTAGAATAAATTTCGTAGGAACGACCTGTATTCTCAATCTGTTATAGGGAAAAACATGTCAAGACAGAATCACTTTACAACAACATATGACTTCCGGATAACTGGTCCAGTCGCCTAATTACTGGTTCTCCATGTCGTCCGGTAAAGCGGAGTCAAATGTTATAATATATTTGTACAACTGGGTGTGATTCAACTGTCCTGAGAGAATTCGGATGACTTGCTAAAGGATCCTATTTATCACAATTATTTGCCTTAACATCTATGGTACGTTGCATCACACGCTGCCATTCCGGCCAACACTATGAGCGCCACTTTCTCAACTGAAGCAAATAGACAACTTCGCTGTCAATCCTGTGAGTTTGAATGAAATCGATCCTTCAACAAAAAATCTATGGCTCAGATTGATTTCGCAAATACTTAATTAATCGGATAAAATTATGTGTTCCCTTGAACACGCAACTGGATTTACCAGTGTATTTTTATTATTTCATGCTATTTAAACTGTAAAACAGTCAAGTGATTTTGTAGGTCTATGCTATTTATAAATTATCAATAGGTTACTTGTTACAGTTTAAATCTAAAGTCATTTCAAGCGAGGTGCAAAAATTGGTTTTCCCATTACGAATACTTCAGCACAAACAGAATAAAAGTCTAGAAATGGCTATAGCGCATACAGTGTAACCCCGTTAATATCCCCTCGGTTAATATCACAACCCGCTTAATATCACTTTGGTCTGAGAACCAAGGCACTGTCAGAATCAACTATTTTAACCCGCTTAATATCACAACCTGCTTATTATCACAATTTTCGACTGGAAAACCATAGTGACATTAACGAGGTTTCACTGTACCTGCATTCTTGTCTTGATGACGTCAACGGGCGTGTTACCAAAGACACTGGCAGCACCAGCAATACCACCAATCAAAAACGTCTTTGCAGCACCAATCTCTTTTGTGTTGTCATCGCCTTGGAAGTAGGCCTTCAAATTGTTGTACACAAAAAATCTGATAGCCTGATTGGAGCCTTGTTTTACAACGGTTGCAGCAAGGCCTTGGTATGTGCCTTTAATCCCTGCAGCAAAAGAAAAAATGGTGTGAGTTTCCTCTCAAAGGAAAACACACTTCGTGCAAATTGGTCACTACATCAAACTTCACAATATGGTAAAATCTTACAATATCATTTCGGTTTGTTTATAATGCAAACAGATGCGTCAACAAGTCAAGTCCTGAATCTGAAAGGTAGTTATGTGCCACAATCTTTGCACATAAACGTTTTTTAATAATTACATAAAAAGAAATATGCCAGGAGAGTGTACATGGCTTGCGTGCAAAACGGTTTCCAGGCAGATTAGCAACACATTTTAAGTTGAGATTGTACGACAATTGCAACTTGCGTATAAATAGATTTTATCCAATGTTTTGTTGGAAAGACGGACGTTCCTGGTAAACTGTACAATTTTGAGAAATGAAGGAATAAGATAAACAGCCAATGATCAAAGTACCAAAGCAGCATACCTTCAGTTTTGACAATTGTGACAACGCCATGGAAGAAGCCACGAAACCTTGGATTCGGTTGAGTCTGGTCATGAATAAACTTCACCTTGATCGTTTCCATTGGACAGACAACAAATATGGCCTCTGCGACACCAGCTCCAAGACCAGACAGCAATGTGTTGACCTGGGACATCTTTCCTTTGTCGTCAGCCAGTCGATTTCGTAAAAACTCATAAGTGGAGAATCTAAGACAAAGTAACACCAGTCCATGTAACAAAGTGAAGTAGAGGAGTTAAAGTGCATCCATGAGAAAATATGATTCGCGAAAGTCCACGAAACAAATACAAGTAGAAGAGTTAAAAGTGAATCTCTCATCAAATTTCAGATGTGGCTAGAGCTCCATGAAGAGCTCCATGAGAAAATACAATTCCCGAAAAAATTCATTACGACATCAGACAGCTGAGATAAGGACCTCTGAAGATGACTTTCCAGAAATTGATTTTCCTTCAACACCTCACAATGCTGCAAACCTAGCTGGCACAGTATCAACAACGCCCACAACCCCGTAAAACAGTATGGGAAATTTTCATTTTCATAGGTTAGACTCGTGCTCATGAGTTGTACAAAACTGTTCTTGATACTTACCGAATTGAAGCCTTTGGAATAGAGCCGTACAGGAGAGAGCTGATGCCACGGTAAAGCCCAAGGAATCCATGCTCTTTGACAGTTGTCGTTGTGCAGTGGATAGCACCTTTGTACTTAGGAACTGCAGATTTTTCATCTAACTGCAGTTGTGTTTTCACGTATTCCGTTGGGAATGTACAACAAACTTCCAGGCCACCGGCTAGCCCACCTGCAAAACAGAAAGACGGATGTCAGTCAAACTAATGAGACCAAAATGCAAACTAATTTACTCTGATTGTTACAACATATAATTATTTTGTTGTTTTCAATCGAAAAAGAAGAAAGACGTGACTACTCAAGATGATTGGTTGCATTGAGAATTTGACTGTTAGGATACAACAGCAGAGTCTGATAGCTGCAGAAAAGTGGAAAGTAAATTGAAACAAAGTGCGAAAACTGGTGGAAATATCAATTTCAAATGTTCAAAACCAAAATAAAAATGTCAACATGATACGTTTAGTGATTCCATACAATTGGAATATTAGAATCATCAGATATGCCTCTCCCAACAAGAAAGAGAAACTACATTGTTCCGTTAAATAGTTTTAGGAATTCCACTGACTTAGCAGTGTGACAGGTGCTTGGTTGTGGTAAAAGGTTGACCATTGCAGCTGCTGCCATTTGCAAGTAAGTAGCTCTCACCAAACCAAGCACCGATGCCAAATAATTTATTAATGGAGATGTGTTCAAGTGCTGTTGGTGGTTGTAACTATGAGTAAAAAATCTGCAATCAACGTTTTATAGTAGGATTACAGATGAGGAAGCCAGACTGGAATCTTTGTATTTTGCGCGGCGGAGAAAATTTTTTCGAAATATTTTGCGCGGTTGGCCTCTCGTTGATGTGACAAAAATGCGCTGTCCGGCCGAGGTTATCAGCTTGAATAACAGAGTTACAGTAAGGATTGCGCGGACAGAGCCTGCTTTTCTGATGAAAATGCCTGCAGCTGAGCTCAATTCCTAGATTCTGCGCGGCTGCGGATCTAGCAGGCCAGATTTGCGCGGCAGAGATCTCCGCCGCGCAGTGCATAAATTCCAGTCCGGCGAGGAAGTACTGTTGCTCTTGCTATGCTTCTGTGGACTGTAGGAGGCACAGTGGATGTCATATTTATGCACTGTTGTACACCTGTGTCAGTGATGAATTATTTCAACAGCCCACAAATGATCTCAGCTGCCTGCCGAGAGAACAATTTCTCAGGCCCATGCCCCATATACAGTCTTTGTTGGTCTATCCTGTATCTCAAGGGCCCATTTGTATTTGTCAGCAGAGCCTATGACACATGTCGAAAAATTATTGTAAATGTGCTTTCTGAGTTACGTTACTAAACCAAGGGTCTTCCTTACCTGCTGCTTACAAGAACTCCGAACAAGCTATGAAAAACCACATTAGTAATACTCTTTTTAACTTCTGTCTGTTCATATTTATTCGTCTTTTATCACAGGCTTATCTGAAACTGTTAACTGGAGAAGTAGTCCTACAAATAAATGGTTTCCACTCCTAGCTATTTAAACTCTCAGTTGCCTATGTACAACTGTGCAATAAATGTGACAATTGCAATCAGATCATGTGGTCTGTAATTCATATCAAAACCGCAGAAGCGTCATGTCATACAGCTGAATTGAGCTGATTATCTGATCTGGTACCCATCGTGCCAAGTGTTTATTAAAGGCCACAGTCTAGTGAAAGCCTGTAAAGATCACTTATACGCTTTCACTACAGTTAGATCCGTCTTAGCAACCACGCAAGAGACAAATGACAAATCTGATCTTTATACAGGTGGTCTACTACTACTACTACAGTCAGAAACTCGCATCGGGCGCTGTGACCTCATGCACAAATTGCCGCCAACTCGCTCAATATTGGGTACTGCGGAAAAGTAGATGCAAAGACGACAGAGGCGGGGGCTGCAGGAAGTTTCGGCGGTGATGTTCTTGATGCAGCTTATGTATCCTGTCGATCTATTGTGTAGCTTGCCTACAAGGGCGCCGTTTGCCATCCACAATCCTGACAACTATGTCGTGGTCTAGCCCCAGGGTGTTGTACCAAATAGCCGAAATACTTGATATACAGGTGGTCGCTCGCATAAAACAAGTGAATTTGAATATGGTCTCTTACGACAGGTGGTCTTGTAAGGTATGTAGGCTGAGGCGTTGATTGAAGAACAGGCGACTGTATGATGCAGTTGATTTATATATAATTGTGGCAGATACGACGGAGGGAAGCCAGCTCGTCCGAGGTCTTGAGAGTATAGATTGCAAGAGAATGAAGCTACAAAATATAAGACATTGGGCTCTGATTGGCGGTCTGAGTGCTGACATAAATGCTTGAGAAGGCCGCCAGACACAGTATGTCAGACAGGTTGGACTGCACTGACAACGAAAATTGTTTCTGAATTGTTATTGGATTAGTTTCTTTAATGCTCAACAAATAAACAATATGTAACCTCTTGTAACTGCCTTAAATATGCTTTCTCGACACTGAGGATGTGTGAGTCTCCGGAATGACACCATTTATCTAATAAGATAGTGCATTTGTAATGCATTATTGCTTCCGACACTACAGTGGTCGCCGCTTAATAAAACCACCTTCGGACCAGGTCAAAGTGGTTTTATTAAGCGACGGTTTTATTAAGCGAAGGCAGTAAATGACGTCACTTTTTCTGCGATGACGTCATCGTATTGTTTACAACAATAACGGTGACAAGACACAATGAAAAGTCGTACACAACTTTGATGCAACAACGATAGCAGCAATTTAAACTTAGAATCAGCTTGTGAAGTAATAAAGCTCGCACAGTTTTGCATGCGTTTTATCATTTCATGACTTCATCGCACACCGGCAACACAAGTTAACTTTCATATCTTTCAAGAAAA
>OFHS01001356.1:0-28625 GCA_900245855.1 Calvadosia cruxmelitensis
TTATTATTATTATTATTTAAGGATCAGACGCAGTGGTTTAATTACCATATCATCCAGTAACAAATTAACCTGTGATGAACGACTGCCTGGCCTACGTTACCACTGAAATCATTACCCTAAATACCCAACCTATCCTATTACCTGTATATAGCGACTACAGTCAAACAGCCACCTCTATAGAGCAGCCAACTGTGTAAATAGGCCACTCTTCATAACCCCAGAGTGACACTTTCTATAGAAATCAACCTGGGCAGAAAGGCCACCTGTCTACAAAGGTCATTTTCCCCAAGTCCCAAAGGCGACCATTATAGACAGATTTGACTGTACCTGTCTTAAAAGGCCACCTTTGATCGTTTCTGTGGATGGTCGCATTTGACAGGTGTGGCTGTATTGTTTTTCATGTGGTGTATCATTGTCAATACAAATACATATGTTTTTCTTCGTCTCTCCTAGGTCACTTTGCAATATTTGACGTGGGATCGCTTCAAACAGATGTCAGATCTGCCACCGCACAGTCGCTGCAATTTGGCGCATCTCACAGCTCATCTGTTTACTTCCAGCGCCGTTTCCATCTCGATTTTGAAGGTTTGATTTTCATTTGGATCTACCTTCTTTGAGTTGATTCACTACACAAGTGAACCGCATTATATTTACCTATCATCTAGCTCTTAGCAACAGGTCATGTGAATTACAGGCAGGGTTGGGTCAGTTACCTTTTAAAAGTAACTTAAGCTAGTTGCAGTTACATTGTAAGAAACTAGTAACTTACTTGTAAAAGTTACTATTTTTAAATGTTACTATAATTTCTCGTCCAGGCGAAGTGATTAGTTACAATTACTTTTGAAGTTACATTTTCAAATCTAAAGTTCATTGAAAGTGTCCAAAGGACCATTTTATATTGCTTGTTGTTCAAAACGGCAAATTCAACATATATTTTGTGTGCTATGAATTTTGTTATGCAAAATTGAGCCCTCAGGAGCATGTTTTGAGTTGGAAAGTGATCAATTAGACTGATTTGAAAGCTGAAAAATTAGCTTATAATTTTAAAATCTAATTTAAGAAAGAAAATTATAAAAGTTACTAATTGAATTGAAGTACTGTATTGTATAAGCTGCTTTCTGAACAAAGAAGCTAGATGCTCGTGAAGTTACGGCAAAAAATCGATTTTAATGTAGGTACAAAAGTAGCTAAGTATGACCCAGGCATGGTCCAGCCAGTCCTAGCTACAATTATAGCTGGCTGACGTAGCTTCGCTTACATAATTCGTAATTATGCAAAATTAATTAATTTTTATGTCCTTTTGCATACATTATTTCACGGAATGATTTTAAATCTGTGTTTGCTCTGTAGTTATATAATTGAAATTTTCACCTGTCCTGATTGGCATTTTCAAATTCTTTTGGTTTTTGGTAGTTTTCCGAAACTTGACAACTTCCATCTCCGTTTACGTTTTTCAGGTCGCTAGTTTTGCGTCGTTAGATTCAGCGTCGGTAAAATTCTTCATTTTTCTCTTCAAACGCTTGCTGGAATACCCTGAGGCTACAATCAAGTACGTTTCTGAATTTCTCGTATTTAGTTTTATTCCGTGAGTTACCTTGTTATCTTGTCTTATGTAAACCGATGTATGTAATATGTCTGTTCAAAACCAGGCACCTGCCACTCATTATCAAGTACTAATTTTGTGTCCTCTGGTAAACAACAATTAATATAGGCTCCGGTTGTGCACGCTTTTCGAAACACACCACACAGCGCAAACTCTCAGGTCTAATTTGAACAATGCAAATTGGCATATAGAATCTAACTGGACCGTTTTTGCAAGTTTGACGAAATTTTCGCTGTGAATGAGCACTTTTATTTGGCTGGCTTTGTCTTTGCAAACTGTTGCACTCGAATGGCTCAAAAGGATCGATTGCTGTCTCTTGGGAACTGGAGTCTTGAGTGGAAAGTTACCCACAAACTCCGCAAAGGTTCCGATATTGTTGACTTTTAACTCCTGGAATTCGACCTGCTAAGGGAAGCTGAATTATTTATTCCAGACTTGTGCTGAAGAAGCATCATTTAGCTAATAATTCTTGGGTATACTGTTTTAAGGGCTAAACACGTACAGCTGTGATTTTTAAGCTAGTTTAACATCCGCTCCAATGCAAAACAACGACGCTGGACTCAGCTGCGTTAGCAGCGCGGACCAGCTAGTGCCTGAAGCTCGTATTTTTTTAGATTATGTAAAAATCCGTTACAGCCGACACTGTATAAGCAATTCGATTCTGGGAAAAATGCAATTATCCGAATTGCGATAGAAAGGCAGAATCCACTGAACAGGATCCGAATATATGTTTTAGTGATCGCGTGCTTTGCCCGGCTATGTTATGTGTAGTATTTGTCTTCCTATTTTTTGTCCTCGTTTAGGGCAACATTTGCCAGGATCTCATCGTTGCCCAAATTGCATTTACTGCGAGAAGGCATCAAAGTGTTCATGCTGAAGCACCTTTGGCCACGCGATGACCAGCCTGCCTTAAGCGCAGCCGACCAAAGACTTCAAGAACTCATTCAAATCGCCGAAGCTTCCTTGGACGGCAGACAATACGTTCCCCTTTAAATTGGCTGTTGTCCTCTCGCTTCTGATTTGGTTCAGAACGACCCGTGGAACTGCTCAGACTAGTGGCATGGTCCTTCGTAGAATGAAACTAGAAGCATATGACTGCTGTGAAGTTGTATATACTACCTACTATGGTGGGATAGGACAATATTCAAACATATTCGTTGCAGTCTATAAAGAAATAATATCCCACAATGGTAAAAGCAAGAATTTGCAATAGTTTCCCCCACGGTTGCGAAGCAAATTAAATCTTACAATTGATCTAGGCTACTTTTTATATAGACAGAAGGTAAAGCGTCCTGATGTATCGTGTAAGCTGTACGTTTGTTCCTCAGGTTTAGCCAGAGTATTCTGTAACTGATGAACTTCAAAAGCTTCTAAACTATCACCCTGGCAAGTTTTCCCGCGTAGAAGGGAATGATACCCTGGTCTCCGTGGTGAGTTCGATCCATTGAAGCTGGAACGGAGCCTTTTCATCCCCGCACTTTGTGAGTGGCGAAGGGAATACAATTCAGAAAGACGAATGCAAAACAACAACACATTTAAAGTCGATATAGAAACGAAACAATGTAAACACAACATCCCAACTGAAAGGATTTGCTCGAACTACATTTAAAAAGATGCGATATTTGAACAGCGATTATAAACAACAACTGGCGTGGCTACTCTTGTGAATGAACTATAACTAACACCCTAAAAGCAAAACGAACTAGAAAAGAACCGATTTTGTATGCCTAAAAAGGCAGAAGGATTTTGTCACATTACAATTACGAACAATATGATGACCAAGCTGAAAGTAGCAGAGTTGAGTAAAGAGAAGATGTGATTGGCTGATGATCTGACAACTGCTGCGTTGGGGTTTGGACCACCTTCTCTGAACCACATATTCATGCAATTGCTACTTCCATCCTTCTCTTTCGTGTACAAGAAAAATACGCCCAACATCTTGTTGCAAAGAGCTTCTCCGCTGCCGTACATCTTTTCGTAGGTAATGCAAGGCTTGTTGGATGGACAGTTGCTTCCGGTTGCTGTGACGTTGTTGCCAGTCAGCGCATTCTCACCACAAAGGAGGTCGCTTCTACAGGCCTCGTACCAGCCATCACAAGTCTTTGAGCAAATGGGAACGCCTTGAAACGAGAAAGCAGACACATTTTAAACAGTACAAAATTGCAAGTTCTATTGTACCCTGTTTAAGATAGGAGACACTAAAATTCGTAGTATAAAATTTAAGTTAATCCTCCAGGCTGCCCCCTTGCTACCATACTAGTTATTGTAGCTTACATATTTCTGAAGCTGAGCCACAATAAGGCTGGTGCACAGTCAGACATGGATCAGAGGCTAGTTCTAATCGTGACGTCATAAATGGAATAGCGCTGTTCTGAAAAGTGTCACTTTGCGGAGATACTTTGCGAGTGACTTTGAGTTGGCTGTTTGAGTTAGCGATGATCGATAGTTCGATTGAAATTGTGAGCGACAATCGATTGTAATAAGTTGGGAAGACTCAATGTTTTTATATTGCAAGATATTTAAGGCGCAAAATGTTCTTAGCTTGTTTCTTATTTTCCAGTGTGACTTTCCGACCGGAAGCAAGGTTGTAAACAGAACTCCTCTTGACTGCCTTAAGTGCTTCAATGACCGTCAAATTTGACGGCTGATATAGAAGATGGCTCCAACATTAAAAATGATTGGTATAGCAATGATCAGTTAACTAATGTTTCTCTATCAGTATTTGCTGCCTGAGAACCCACAGGCTGCACATTGACGATGCGATTTGTATATTTATAGATCATAGAGAAAATATTAAAATTAAATCTGACATCTTTCTGAAGGATTGCATCTACGATTGAAAATCTTTCTTTGTGTCGTGTCTCAGTTTATTTGATATTTTTGGCTTTCAATGTCAAGCTAATTCATGTCCGAACGGAGCAGAAGTAAAAACAGTCGCTAACATATTCAAGTAATCCGGCCGATTATTCAGAATTGCTCCACATTCGCTCGCAATCGCAGAAAAGAGCTGCTTTATTAAGTATGTTCCAGTAAAACTTACGTATGATAACGCCTTTGTTGACCGCATGCTGCCATCTCACCAAGTAAGGCGAACAATGATAGAAACATTCCTATGAGAGAAAAGTTCAACAACCAAATGAGTAATAATGGATACCACAGCAAGAGAATTTTTAAGTGCAGAAAATGAAGGGAAATATTTCCAAGCAATGAATTGGTAAGGAACTATAGCGATATCACTCACCTCGTTTATCCAATAATTCAGACATCTCCTCGACAGATTTCCGCATCGATCCCAACTGGGACTGGAATGTGTTCTAGTCCGATAGAGGTGGATCGCGTTGGTTGTATCAGAGGTACAACACGCGTTGGCTTCCCAAGGTTGGCATTCTATGAACTGCTTGACGGCCGGTGCAGAATAATTCCGATGTAAGCTGCTCGTCAGGCATTTCTCAGCCTGTAAACACACTGCAACCGATCCAAGAAGAAGGATAGCAATCCCTAATTGAACTTGACGATTCATGGCTTCTCTGTAAGTCGTCTGTGCTGCAAGTGACAGTGGTCTAGTACACGTGTGTCATCACTAAGACACCCAAACAAACAACGCAACGAACAGCCAAGTGTTCAAACACAACATAGTTTATTAAAGCGAAATAAATATGGTGAATCCAAAGGTGAAATAGATACAAAACAGACAAATGTAATGTAACCAGAAAAGAGGATTAGGAAGCTAAACTAATTACAGACGATTACTGTACTTACTGATTATTTGAGCTTGCGGTTAATGGAACGCTGCCTTGCTGTTGCTTGCTCACGACAAATCAACTGGATTAAATATTGGTTTTGAATTGTTTAGATAATATTTGTTGCACATCACAGCTCAGCTGTTTACTTCCAGCGCCTTTTGAGTTTTCCGTCTTATAGATTTTGTTGTGTCCTTACGATGAGTAAAATGCTTCAAAAGCTTCTAAACTATCGACCTGGCAAGTTCTCCCGCGTAGAAGGGAGTGATACCCTGGCCTCCGTGATGAGTTCGATCCATTGCAGCTGGAACAGAGCCTTTTTATCCCCCGCATATTTTGCGAGTGGCGAAGCAATCACAACTCAGAAAAACATATACAGAACAACAACGCATATAATGTCAATAAAGCAAACGAAACAATGTAAAAAATACATCATAACTGAAGCCTTTTCTCAAACTACATTTACAAAGATGAAAAATTTGAACAAGTTAAGCAACAACTGGCGTGGCTACGATTGCGCGCGAATTTTTCCTACCATTCTAAAAACGAAACGAACTAGAAAACTAGAAAATAACCTATTTTGTATGCCTCGTAGAAGTCCGAATGATTCTGTCACACTGTTATTGTAAACAATATAACGGTCAAGCCGAAAGTAGCAGAGTTGTGTAACGAGACGATGTGATTGGCTGATGATCTGACAACTGCTGCGTTGGGGTTTGGACCACCTTCTCTGAACCACATATTCATGCAATTGCTACTTCCGTCTTCCTCTTTTGTGTATAAGAATGATTCGCCCAACATCTTGTTGCAAAGAGCTTCTCCGCTGCCGTACATCTTTTTATATGTGATACAAGGCTTGTTCGATGGACAGTGAATTCCTGTTGCTGTGACGTTGTAGCCAGTCAGCACATTCTCAACGCAAACGAGGTCGTTTTTGCAGGACTCGTACCAGCCATCACATGTCTTTGAGCAAATAGGTACGCCTTGAAACGAGAAAGCAGACAACTTTAAACAGTACAAATATTGCTAGCTCTATTCTACACGTTTTTCAAATAAGAACCAGTAAAATTCGTTGTGATTTCACAGTATAAAACTCAAATTGATCCTCCAGGTGACCCCCTGCTACGCTACTAGTTATTACAGGTTAGGGAAGCAGCCTGATGCACAGTCAGACATGGATGTTCATGATATATTTGTTCGCCCTTCGCTGGGCAGCAAAAATATGACAAAATAAAATATGTTTACAATACAAAATAATTTGTTTCATAAAGACTAATGATCTTCAAGATCTTTTACTTTTAGATACTCTATATAGTTAACTATTCTGTTACACGTTGTAATGTGGTACAAGAATGCAGCTGATTCGCCACATTCATTGCACACACAAGATTTACAAGGAAGATGAAAAATAGGATTGATGCAAATAACGTGGTGAAAGCCATGGACAGATGTCCTCGTCACCAAATGACGGTTGCTTCTTCCGTGAGCTCTCCAACAGTTCGATAGCAAAGCAGGGGACTTTAAAATGCCATTGTCAAGCCATTCTTGACGTTTCAGCCATAACACGGCGTCGTATTGTTGTAAATGTAAGACCGAGAAAACAAAACGATAACAAAGTTCTTCAATAAACGAACGCGTTCGAACAAGTTCAAAGCAACATGTCGAGGAACTAAACTGCGAGACACAAAGAGCTTTCTTAATATACGTCGATTTTGCTCTGACGATTTTAACCAGTTGTGTCGCAATGAAAAATGGTGAGATAACCTCGAAAGCATACGTCATGATTGGAGAGACTTTCATGCTGAAGATTTTCATAGCTGTCTCAATCGGCACTCGCCTCAGATCGCTTAAAGTTCCAATCACACTGTAAATCTTTTGCAGCTTGCTTTCAATGTGTAGATTGAAACTGAGGGAAGATTGAAGCGTCACACCAAGATAAGTGTACTGCTTTACAATGTCGATGATGTTGCCATTGTATTGAAAGGTATCACATTTCGCCAGTCTCCCTCCACGTCTGAATTTCATTACCTTTGTTTTGTCACAGTTAACCTGTAGCTTGTTGATTTTGCTCCAAACTGAGATCAGATCAAGACCACTTTGAATACGCATGTGATTTGGGGAATAAATAACCAAGTCATCAGCAAAAAATAAAAATTGGAAATCGTCCGGAAGTTTACTGAGCGTTTCAGCCAAATCAGCAATGTACAAGAGGAACAAGGTAGGGGAAAGGCTATCGCCTTGAACAACACCAAGATTTTGAGTAATACTTTCGCTGATGTTTATCCCATCATCTAGACGGATAAAATTCTCTTTCAGGATGCCACGGATTAATGAAAGCAATCTTCCGTTTACATGAAATTGACTCTTTTGAAGCTTTTCAATCAGTCTTTCTCGGCAAACGGTATCAAATGCCTTTCGGAAGTCGACAAAAACCGCATACATTTTTCCAGACCCTCTCAGACAGTCAGACATGGATCAGAGACTAGTTTCAATCAGGACGTCATAAATGAAATTTCGTCGTTCTGAAAATTCAAAATGATAAACTGCCTTGAAACAATCGGACTCCGAGGGAGGGACGTCACATTTATCAAAAATCTGTACTGGAGCCAGCTTGTAAGGTTAAAGAACGGACTCTCAGATGGCGTGCAGATCAAGAGAGGGGTTAGGCAAGGGTGTATTCTATCACCGTGTCTTTTTATCTTATATACAGAGTTCATATTCAAGGCCATCGAAGACATTCCAGGCATAAACATCGGAGGGCATAATATTAACAACTTACGTTATGCTTACGACAGTTTTACTAGCAGCAAGCGAGCCAGACCTCCAAGCGTCGCTGTGCAAGGTGAATGAGATTGGAAAAGTTTACAGGATGAAGATGAACATCAAGAAAACAATGTCGATGGTGCTATCTAAGACAATTCCTACACCGAGAATAACCCTCCAATTAGACGGTCAGGAGGTACATCAAGTACAACAGTCGGTATACTTGGGGCAGTTGATAACGGAGGACGGTAAGAATGAGAAAGAGATAGAAAGAAGATTATCCATAGCCAGAACAACATTCATTAAGATGAGCAGTGTGCTAACCAACATCAGGCTAGCAATAAAAACGAGGAAAAGGATTCTGCGATGTTATGTATGGTCAACACTGTTGTATGGAGTGGAAACGTGGACACTGACAAACCAGTACAAAAAGAAACTTGCAGCTTGGGAGATGTGGGCCTACAGAAAGATGCTAAGGATTCCATGGACAGCACGAGTTACCAACGAGGAAGTACTAGATAGAATGAAAACTCCTCCTCAGCTGCTGCTCAACATCAGAAAGCGCAGGCTGCAGTACTTTGGCCATATCATCAGGGCCAACAGACTCCAACGAACGTTGCTAGAGGCAGATTGACGGCAAACGCCCACGAGGCCGACCAAGAACAGCATGGACCGACAACATAAAGCAAATGACTGGACTCACGTACACTCAAGCAGTGAGAACTGCAATGGACAGCCAATCCTGTAGATCCATCGCTTCCTCCAACCCCCCTGAGTTTGGAACATGATGATGATGATCTATCTATCAGGATCTCCTAAATGATAGCAAACAGACTGCACTTTGACGATGCGATATTTACATTTATATAAATTATCATAGAGAAAAAGATTACAATTAAATCTGACATCTGTCTGAAGGACTGCAACTAAGATTAAAGAGTTCCCTTAATTTGCATCGTATATATTTTCATTAGATACTTTTCTTGTAAGCAAGATCATGCATAAAACAATAACTAAAGCATATATTCATGTAACACGGCCGATTATTCATATTTGCTCAACATTCTCTCGCAGTCGCAGCAAAGGCCTGCTACATTGCTTTCGTTTCAAGTAAAACTTACGTGTGATGACGCCATTGTTGACCGCATGCTGCCATTTCACTAAGTACGGTGAACACTGATAGAAACATTCCTACGAGAGAAAAGTTCAACAACCAAATGAGTAATAATGGATATCACAGCAAGAGAATTTTTAAGTACAGAAAATGAAGGGAAATATTTCCAAGCAATGAATTGGTAAGGAACTAGCGATATTACCCACCTCGTTGATCCAATAATTCAGACATCTCCTCGACAGATCTCCGCATCGATCCCAAGTGGGACTGGAATGTGTTCTAGTCCGATAGAGATGGATCGCGTTGGTTGTATCAGAGGTACAACACGCGTTGGCTTCCCAAGGTTGGCATTCTATGAACTGCTTGACGGCTGAGGCAGAATAATTCCGATGTAAGCTGCTCGTCAGGCATTTTTCGGCTTGTAAACACACTGCAACTGGTCCTAGAATAAGGATAGCAATCCCTAATTGAACTGGACGATTCATGGCTTCTCTGTAACTCATCTGTGCTGAAAGTGACAGGGGTCTGTTGAGAGGAGATGTGGTGATGTGATGGCAATTGAAAAAACACGTGCTTGTTCTGAATTGTACTCAATGTGGCCTGGGCCGTTACCAAGAGCAACGACGTCACTCAAACGATATTTCAGCATCAATCCACCCCTTGTCCGTTTCGTATATTTCACAAAATGGTACATGCTTTCCTCATATTGTGACGATAAAGATTACAGATTACATTATACCGGCGTGTCATGTTTACGCCGAAGCGCAATTCTCTGTCACAGCTACATCGCTGAGATGTCCGTTTGTGTTCCATCGTTCAAGGCATCCATAGAATTATAATGCGTGCCCGCATAAAAACATCGCACAATTTATTGGGACATTGGTATGATCCAAGCGTTAGTCAACTACTTTGGCTCCGTATTTCTCCACACGGTAACTGAATCCAGCAAGTCTCGATTTAGGACGCAAGAGACATAAAATACGCTTTACGCCTTGCCCCCTATCCCCGGGTGCTACACTAGGGATTACGGGGATCGGCAAAGAAAATAGTCAAGACACGGTCAATCATCTTTCTTGTCAATTTAGCACATCTCACAGCTAATCTGTTTTCTTCCAGCACCATTTCCATTTCTGTTTTTAAGGTTCAATCTTAAATTCGGGTCTACCTATTGTGAAGTTGTATATATTACCATTGATATTATTACCTATGGTTTGATGATAATATGCGATATTTTAAATATGTCTGCTATAAGCTCTGTAAAAAAGGATATTGGGCCAAAGTGGTAAAGGGAGGATTATCAATAGTGTGCAACGATTGCGAACCAGAATTAGATTTCTTACGATTGATATGAGTTGCTATCATATACGTCGCCTGGACGATAAGCTTCTGGATGCGTAGAATAAAGTAGAACTGTATATATTTTATGTGTCAGATTTAGCCATAATATTCTGTAACTGATAAACTTCATAAAATTCTACACTATCGCCATGGCAAGTTTTCCCGCGTAGAAGGGAGTGATCTCCAGGCCTCCGTGATGAGTTCGATCCATTGCAGCTGGAACAGAGCCTTTTTATCCCCGCATTTTGCGAGTGGCGAAGCAATCACAACTCAGAAAAACATATACAAAACAACAACGCATATAATGTCAATAAAGCAAACGAAAAAATGTAAAAAATGCATCATAACTGAAGCCTTTTCTCAAACTACATTTACAAAGATGAAAAATTTGAACAAGTTAAGCAACAACTGGCGTGGCTACGATTGCGCGGGAATTTTTCCTACCATTCTAAAAACGAAACGAACTAGAAAATAACCTATTTTGTATGCTCGTAAAAGTCCGAATGATTCTGTCACACTATTATTGTAAACAATATAACGGTCAAACAGAAAGTAGCAGAGTTGTGTAACGAGACGATGTGATTGGCTGATGATCTGACAACTGCTGCGTTGGGGTTTGGACCACCTTCTCTGAACCACATGTTCATGCAATTGCTACTTCCGTCTTCCTCTTTTGTGTATAAGAATGATTCGCCCAACATCTTGTTGCAAAGAGCTTCTCCGCTGCCGTACATCTTTTCGTAGGTAATGCAAGCTTTGTTGGATGGACAGTGGTTTCCGGTTGCTGTGACGTTGTTGCCAGTCAGCACATTCTCACCACAAAGGAGGTCGCTTTTACAGGCCTCGTACCAGCCATCACAAGTCTTTGAGCAAATGGGAACGCCTTGAAACGAGAAAGCAGACAACTTTTAAACAGTACAAAATTGCAAGTTCTATTGTACCCTGTTTAAGATAGGAGACACTAAAATTCGTAGTATAAAACCCAAGTTGATCCTTCATTCTGCCCCCTTGCTACCATACTAGTTATTGTAGCTTACATACTTCTGTAGCTGAGCCATAAATAAGGCTGGTGCACAGTCAGACATGTATCAGAGGCTAGTTCTAATCGTGACGTCATAAATGGAATAGCGCCGTTCTCAAAAGTGTCACTTTGCGGAGGTGTACTTTGCGAGTGACTTTGCGTTGGCTGTTTGAGTTAGCGTTGATTGATAGTTCGGTTGAAATTGTGAGCGACCATCGGTTGTAATAAGTTGGGAAGACTCAATGTTTTTATTTTGCAGGATATTTAAGGCTCAAAATGTTCTTAGCGTGTTTCTTATTTTCCGTTGTGACTTTCCGACAGGAAGCAAGATTGTAAACAGAACTCCTCTTGAGTGCCTTAAGTGCTTCAATGACCGTCAAATTTGACGGCTGATATAGAAGATGGCTCCACCATTAAAAATGATTGGTATAGCAATGATCAGTTAACTAATGTTTCTCTATCAGCATTTGCTGCCTGAGAACCCACAGGCTGCACTTTGACGATGCGATTTGTATATTTATATATCATAGAGAAAAGATTAAAATTAAATCTGACATCTTTCTGAAGGATTGCATCTACGATTGAAAATCTTTCTTTGTGTCGTGTCTCAATTTATTTGATATTTTTGGCTTTCAATGTCAAGCTAATTCATGTCCGAACGGAGCAGAAGTAAAAACAGTAGCTAACATATTCAAGTAACCCGGCCGATTATTCAGAATTGCTCCACATTCGCTCGCAATCGCAGAAAAGAGCTGCTTTACTAAGTATGTTCCAGTAAAACTTACGTATGATGACGCCTTTGTTGGTCGCATGCTGCCATCTCACCAAGTAAGGCGAACAATGATAGAAGCATTCCTATGAGAGAAAAGTTCAACAACCAAATGAGTAATAATGGATACCACAGCAAGAGAATTTTGAAGTCCAGAAAATGAAGGGAAATATTTCCAAGCAATAAATTGGTAAGGAACTAGCGATATTACCCACCTCGTTGATCCAATAATTCAGACATCTCCTCGACAGATTTCCGCATCGATCCCAAGTGGGACTGGAATGTGTTCTCGTCCGATAGAGATGGATCGCGTTGGTTGTATCAGAGGTACAACACGCGTTGGCTTCCCAAGGTTGGCATTCTATGAACTGCTTGACGGCTGGGGCAGAATAATTCCGATGTAAGCTGCTCGTCAGGCATTTTTCGGCTTGTAAACACACTGCAACTGGTCCTAGAATAAGGATAGCAATCCCTAATTGAACTGGACGATTCATGGCTTCTCTGTAACTCATCTGCGCTGCAAGTGACAGTGGTCTGATGAGAGGAGATGTGATGGCAATTAAAAAAACACGTGCTTGTTCTGAATTGTACTCAATGTGGCCTGGGCCGTTTCCAAGGGCTACGACGTCACTCAAACGATATTTCAGCATCAAATCCACCCCTTGTCCTTTTCGTATAATTATTTCACAAAATGGTACATGCTCTCCTCATAGTGTGACGATAAAGATTACAGGTTACATTATACCGGCGTGTCATGTTTACGCCGAAGCGCAATTCTCTGTCACAGCTACATCGCTGAGATGTCCGTTTGTGTTCCGTCGTTCAAGGCATCCATAGAATTATAATGCGTGCCCGCATAAAAACATCGCAAAATTTATTGGGAAATTGGTATGATCCAAGCGTTAGTCAACTACTTTGGCTCCGTATTTCTCTACACGGTAACTGAATCCAGCAAGTCTCGACTTAGGACGCAAGAGACATAAAAATACGCTTTACGCCCTGCCCCCTATCCCCGGCTGCTACAATAGGGATTATGGGGATCGGCAAAGAAAATAGTCAAGACAAGGTCAATCATCTTTCTTGCCAATTTAGCACATCTCAAAGCTAATCTGTTTTCTTCCAGCACCATTTCCATTTCTGTTTTTAAGGTTCAATCTTAAATTCGGGTCTACCTATTGTGAAGTTGTATATTTTACCATTGATATTATTACCTATGGTGTGATGATAATATGCGATATTTTAAACATATCTGCTATAAGCTCTGTAAAAAAGGATATTGGGCCAAAGTGGTAAGGGGAGAATTTTCAATAGTGCGCAACGATTGCGAAGCAGAACTAGATTTCTTACGATTGATATGAGTTGCTATCATATACGTCGCCTGGACGATAAGCTTCTGGATGCGTAGAATGATTTAGAACTGTATATATTTTATGTGTCAGGTTTAGCCATAGTATTCTGTAACTGATAAACTTTATAAACTTCTACACTATCGCCATGGCAAGTTTTCCTGCGTAGAAGAGAGTGGTCTCTAGGCCTCCGTTATGAGTTTGATCCATTGCAGCTGGAACAGAGCCGTTTTATCCCCGCATTTTGCGAGTAACGAATATAGCAACGAAACAATGTAAAGAAACACATCCCAACCGAAATGATTTGCACGAACTAAATTTACAAAGATGCGATATTTGAACAAGTTAAAACCAACAACTGGCATGGCTACGTTTGTGCGTGAACTATACCAGTACCACTCTTAAAACAAAACGAAGTAGAAAAGAATCTATTTGTACGCCTCGTAAAAGTCCCAACGCTTCTGTCACACAACCATTGCGAATAAGATAAAGGTCAAGGCTAAAGTAGCAGAGTTGTGTAAAGAGGCGATGTGATTGGCTGATGATCTGACAACTGCGGCATTGGGATTTGGACCACCAAGTCTGAACCACATGTTCATGCAATTGCTACTTCCGTCTTCCTCTTTTGTGTATAAGAATGATTCGCCCCACATCTTGTTGCAAAGAGCTTCTCCGCTGCCGTACATCTTTTCATACGTGGTGCAAAGCTTGTTCGATGGACAGTGGTTTCCGGTTGCTGTGAAATTGTAGCCAGTCAACGCATTCTCAACACAAACGAGGTCGCTCTTGCAGGCCTCGTACCAACGATCACATGTCTTTGAGCAAATAGGAACGCCTTGAAACGAGAAAGCAGTTTTGATAACTGTAAACAATGCAGAAGTCACGAATACTGTATAATTTAAATAATAATTAATGAACAAATTGAATGTTTGGGTCTAGCATACATGCTCACAGGTTCAATGTTTCTATTTTACTAGTTATTTCAGGTCCGACATGTTCTTAACTTGTTTTTATTTTATTTACGACTGTAGAGTATAAATATCAAACTCTCTGAGTGATATGGATGTTCAAGTATGCGTCAGAGTGAAATACAATTTGAATAAGCTTAGCACAAAGATCCACCGTGTTTTCAATGACGTCAGGCAGAATCACGTGCGTATAAAGCTACTGGGCAGTATATTGTATGCTATGAAACTATGCTCAATACATTTTGACCAAGCCTTGAGCTGTTTTATATTATTCTAAACGTTTGAGCAGTTTTCTGCATTCAAGTATTGTTTGTATTTAATGTGTTAATTTTGTAAAGAAAGATCCACTTTCATGGCAATACAAAGCTCACTCGTATGGCGTTGAAGCCGTTTTCAATTCCTAATTAACTTCAGATAATCTGCATAATAAGGGACGCAAAGAACGCAAGAAGATCTGATCTGATACTGCGTGTCACTTCCGAACGAAGTATTTGTTTAACCCTACACAAGCATGCAGAAGCTGAATTTAGCCTTGACAGAGATTGCATTTACTTTTCTACTCGCATTCGGGCGACAATCGTGGAATAAGATGACAACGCGATGAACACGCACATGATTTGACAGTAGTGGTACTCCTAAGCCTATACCCCCAGAGTGAAATTGCTTTCTATTTCGCACAGCAGCAATGGCTGCAATGCAATCTACTTGTCTACGTGTCTACGCGTAGGTGTTGTATCAATCAGGGAAGCACGATTATAAATTGGACTCCCCTTAGCGCTTCAATGATTGTCAAAGTTTGACAGCCGATATAGAAGATGGCTCCAACCAAGACAAATAGATGGCTCCAACATTAAAAATGATTATTATAGCCGTGATCGGTGAACTAATGTTTCTTTGTCAGGATCCGCTGTAAACCCACATCCAGCATAGTTTACAGACTGCACTTCAAGGATGCAATGTTTCCTAATTTTAATTTCTTATACCACAGAGTAAAAAAATTATAATCCAATCTGACATCTGTCTGAAAGATTGCAGCTACTACAGCTAATAGTCTCGGTGTGGTCTAGCGACTAGTATGCGTGGCTGATAGTCAGACGTGCCAGGGTTCGACTCCAGGTCAAGTCGACACATATATTCGTTATGTCTTCTGTGGTTTTAATTGTCGAGGTCCCCAAATGAGACAAGCCGTTCGCTTATTGGGCTACCCTTGTTGAATAAGGTGACATTTACATTTACATATATTTACGACTCAAAATTTCCCTTCACGTCGCTTCGCACTGTTTTTGATATGTTTGGGTCGTCTAACTCAAGCTAGTTCAAGTTGGAGAGAGCAGAAGTAAATACGAAACAGTAACTAAAAACAGATATTCAAGTAACCCGATCGATTATTCAGACTGCCTCCACATTCGCTCGCAATCGCAGCAAAGGGCTGCCGTTTACTAAGTATGTTTCCAGTAAAACTTACGTATGATGGCATCTTTGTTGACCGCATGCTGCCATTTCACCAAGTACGGAGAACACTGATAGAAACATTCCTATGAGAGAGAAATGTCTAACAACCAATTAAATGGGTAATAATTCGAATTTAGCTGAGTAGATGATCTTTGCGTCCAAAAAGCCAAGTGATATTTCCAAGCAATAAATTGCTAAGGAACTAGCATTTAATACGCACCTCATCGATCCAATAATCTAGACATTTCCTCGACAGTTTTCCGCATCGATTCAAAGTGGGATTGGAGAGTTGTCTAGTCCGATAGAGGTAGATCGATTGCGTTGTTTTTGATGTACAACACGCGTTGGCTTCCCAAGGTTGGCATTCTACGAACGGTTGGTCGGCAGGAGCAGAATAGTTCCGATGTAAGCTGTTTGTGAGGCATTTTTCGGCTAGTAAACACACTGCAACTGGTCCTAGAATAAGGATAGCAATCCCTAATTGAACTTGATGATTCATGGCTTCTCTGTAAGTCATCTGTGCTGTAAGTGACAGTGGGCTGATGAGAGGAGATGTGGTGATGTGATGGCAATTGAAAACACGTGCTTGATCGGAATGTATTCAATGTGGCCTGGGCCGTTACCAAGGGCAACAAGGTCACTCAAAAGATACATTAGCAGAGCAATATGCCTACCTTCTTGTATGTTTCGATAAGATTACAAAATGGTACATGCCGTCCTCACAGCGTGTCGAGAAACGTTACCGAGTACACATAAGAGTGTCATGTTTACTTCGAAACGCAATTCTCAGCCATGCTAAAATTACTTACCGGCATCGAAGGTCATTGGTATGATCCAAGCGTTGGTTAACTTCTCAGTCTCCGTATTTGTCCTATACTGTACGTTAATTTAGTAAATCACGACCTATATGTCACAACAGACACACATTGCCTGGAAATATGCTTTTCCTTCCCCCTCCCTCCCCGTATGCTGCACGAGAAATTGAAGGGATCTCCAAGGAATGGAGCCAATTAAGACACATCCAATCATCTGTTCGCGCAGTGGCGTCAACATGGTACATCTCACAACTTATCTGTTTACTTCCAGCGCCTTTTCCATTTAAATATTAAAGGATTGATATTCATTCGGTATGGAATTGTACACATGTTATTCCTCAAGTTTAGTCAGAGTATTGAACTGTATCTGAAACTAAGCTTCGAAGACTCCCAAACTATCGCCCTGGCAAGTTTTCCCGCGTAGAAAAGAGTGATCCCCAGGCCTCAGCATAAGTTTGATCGATTGAAGCCGAAACGGAGCCCTTTGATTCCCCCACTTGTAGTTTGACCAAGCGAACACAATTCAGAAGAGCATATACAAAACAAAACGAGTAAAATGCTGATAGAGCAAACAAAACAACGTAAAAAAACATCGGAACTGAAAGGCATCGCTAGAACTACATTAAAAAAGATGCGATATTTGAACAGCGATTAAAAACAACAACTGGCGTGGCTACGCTTGTGAATGAACTATAACTAAAACCCTAAAAACAAAACGAACTAGAAAAGAACCTATTTTGAACGCCTCGTATAAAAGTCAGAAAGATTCTGTCACATTACAATTGCGAACAATATGATGACCAAGCTGAAAGTAGCAGAGTTGAGTAAAGAGACGATGTGATTGGCTGATGATCTGAAAACTGCGGCGTTGGGGTTTGGACCACCTTCTCTGAACCACATGTTCATACAATTGCTACTTCCGTCGTTCTCTTTTGTGTATAAGAATGATTCGCCCCACATCTTGTTGCAAAGAGCTTCTCCGCTGCCGTACATCTTTTCATACGTCATACAAGGCTTGTTCGATGGACAGTAATTTCCTGTTGCTGTGAAATTGTAGCCAGTCAACGCATTCTCAACACAAACGTGGTCGCTTTTGCAGGCCTCGTACCAGCCATCACATGTCTTTGAGCAAATGGGAACGCCTTGAAACGAGAAAGAAGTTTTGACAATTTTCAAGAGGTACACCATTTGCAAATTCTATGATACGTTAGCCCTTGTCCTGCTCATAAAACTAGTTAAATGAAGATTTGAAGTCGCTTTATCGATTGCTGATTGGTTGATCGATAGGGACTAACTATGTGATTGGTTATATGTTGCTACTTTTGAATTGTTTTGAAAACGTGTATACACGTCAATAGCGGGACAAGGGTTAACTTTTGAGAATATGCAAAAGGACGCAATGAGTAAGCAACGCAAGAGGATACCTCTTTGCAGGCGTGTACTGTAAGCCCATATTGATATAGCCATCAGGATTCGATATTTTCAATTAAATGGAAGATGATTATGATGAGGATGAAGGTGAAAGAAACGCTAGCTGACGGACATAAGAGGATTTGACAGTAACATACAACGCGAGTTCGCTATAGGAAAAGACTATGTAGAAAACATACCAAAATCATGCCAAACATGTTGGATCTACCTTTAATCCATCTCATTAAAACAAGCGGGTGAATTAATTACGGTTTACTAAAAGTATCGCACTTCCAAATATACGGCCCGGTTTACCCCATCACCAAATGCTAAGGGGAGTCAATTTTACAGTCCCGCTTCTGTGATTGATATACAATAGTTTCGCGTAGATCACATTGCTGCTGTCCGAAATTAAACGTTGACCCAATCTAAGGACAAGCATACTGCATTGTCCATTACTGCGGGAAAAAGTGAACGTTCTCTGTCCATATCTGCTTAGTTAAACTCGGCCTTGGTATGCGTATGTGTTGTCAACAGATACTTCCTCTCTGAGTCGCACGCTGTATCAGATCAATTGTACATCTAATTCTAGATGCTAAGTCTAAGAATCGGACATTAACCAACCTGCCCCACGGCATAAACCCGTCATTTGTACAACACTGCCCGGTAGCTACAGATCAAGGGCCATTTCAATTCCTCTAAAGCGATAGCCACGAACGATGATTTGCGAAATGAAACAACAGATGCGAGAACTAAAGCCGTAGATGAACCAGGGGGAGGCCGTACAATTTCTTCGACATCCCTATTCCTGCAGAATCCCAAAATTTACAGTATACTTAGGGCTTTGTGAAAGGAGAGGAGACCAGGTGGCATCGTTAATTAGTTAGCAGGGCTGTTAGAAATCGTTACTTGAAATCTTTGCTTTATCTCGTAATTTGCAACCTACATCAGTGATATGGGTGTGATGCCAACGAGGGACGATAAAGGACCAAACTTACGTTCGTACAATAAGTGTGACCTAGTAGTTCCAAGGTTTAAATATCAATATGCAACACGCGCCTTCCAAATATCAGCCCCCTTGACGTGGAACAGCTTGCCTGACTCCATTCGTAAATTACCATCTTTGCGTATTTTCCGTCATCAACTCAAAACGCATCTTTTTAACCAGGCATACCATTGTTAGTCATTTTTGATCATTCGGCATCGTTTATTTTTTAACAACATCTCTGCATTTAACTATACCTTACTTTAACTGTTTACAATTTGTTGGCACGGTAGTTTTTAGCTAAACCTGATATTGATTTTGTAGCACGTTTCTTAGCAACCTGGTTTAATACCATGTAAATATTATGTATTCTAGATCTCTTGTAAAGCGCCGTTGAGGAACATTGCTCGTTAAGGCGCTTAGAAATTCTCAATTTACAATTACAATTGAAACGGATATCGTAGTATTTGCTGTTGAAAATATAGTTATTAGGCATTCCCATTTCCGTCTGCTTCAGTTCAATTTCAGAAGTACTTATCCCCGAGAGAGTAGACATTTCAGTGTATAATGCGAATCACAGTTCATTGCATGGCTACAAACTGTAAACAACGACAGAGATATGTGCTGTTTGAGTGAAGGCACGGAGCAGGGCAGCACTGAACAAGATTTCCGAACTTGGTCCTTTCATTCCAACTAGTCGCGTTAACCAAAACAACCAAATTATCGCACATTATTCCATTTGCAAAAGGAATTCACTTTCTTCTCGATTCACTTCCACGACGTTTATTTTCATTTGTTTGTTATTTTCCACCTAATTTTTAGGTTAATAATGTTACCTTGAGAATTAGAGTTTTCTAGGATGTGTCAAACGTTTCTTCAATAAAGCAAACCTTACTGTCTCCTAAGTCCCAAGTAGCAGCTGGCGTCGTGAAATTTAAAATTTAAATACGATGTACATCTATGACTAGCCAAGCCTTGACAAAAATCGCATTCACTTTCCTACTCGCATTCAGGCGGAACGAATTATTGAATAAGATAACCTAGCACCCGATTTGACAGCAGAGGTACTCGTAATTGCTTGCCGACAGAGTGAGTTTGTTTTCTATTTCGGACAACGCGGCAATGCAATCTACGTGTAGCTGTTGTATCAATCAGGGAAGCACGATTGTAAATTGGACTCCCCTTAGCGCTTCAATGATGGTCAAAGTTTGACAGCCAGCGATACAGAAGATGGCTCCAACATTAAAAATGATTGGTATAGCCGTGACCGGTGATTTAATGTTTCTCTATCAGGATCCGCTAGAAACCCACAGCCAGCAAACTACTTCCGAGATGCAGATTTTTGCCAATTTTAAGAGATTGATATCACATTAGCTGGTCCAAGGCAGCTTCGGTCAGTGTCGTACTCTGTGCATTGTTTCTCAGCTCCGACAAAGCTCCAAGGAGACTCAAATCGATATGTTATGGATAAAATTTGAATTCTGGGTGGGGGGCCAGAACTGAATTCAAGGTGCCTATTCCACAGCGATAATTTCATCAAATTTGCAGAAAACACAGCTCGTCTTTTAGACATCCTGTTCACAAGCGACTCTGCACCAATTTGCACAATTTGCAATTCTGCACCATTCACAAACAAGGCTTAATTTTGTACAGTACTTTCCCAGAGACAATCAAATCTGTACTTGCTAGTTTTCCATAATGAAATTAAATGCTTACGATTGTAAGCCTAGCCCTCAATTTGCTTGTAAATTATGACCTCATGTAAGGAAAAACTATTGTAGCTTATTGATTATGCGAATAAAAAG
Organism: Calvadosia cruxmelitensis; assembly: GCA_900245855.1. Lineage (NCBI taxonomy): Eukaryota > Metazoa > Cnidaria > Staurozoa > Stauromedusae > Kishinouyeidae > Calvadosia > Calvadosia cruxmelitensis. The sequence continues at coordinate 21,130 of OFHS01001356.1, forward strand.
ATGATGTCTGCAGGTCTGAATCTAGGATTAAATATTTTCTTTTCCTCGTTCGTATCTAATTTTCTTTTTTTTTTCAATTATTAGGGTCAAGGAAAATCATGTCGAAAAGGAGTAGAGGTAAGGATGAAACAGTAACTGCAAACATGTATTCCAATAATCTGCTCTCTTGTTTAGATTGCATCAGCTTTGCGACGGTCATGCTTTGCTGATTTCCTCCAGGTTCCCTCGCAGCCGCACCAAATAGTTGCTTTACTAAAAGTTCGTTTCCAGTAAAACTTACGTATGATGGCGTCTTTGTTGACCGCATGCTGCCATTTCGTCAAGTACGGTGAACACTGATAGAAACATTCCTATGAGAAAGAAATGTTTAACAAACAAATGGGTAATAATTGAAATACAACTGAGTACATCAGATGGTATTTGCGTCCAAAAAGCCAAGTGAAATTTCCAAGCAATGAATTGCTAAGGAACTAGCATTTAATTCGCACCTCATCGATCCAATAATCTAGACATTTCCTCGACAGTTTTCCGCACCGGTGCCACGTGTGATTGTAGAGTTCCCTAGTCTGGTAGAGGTGGATCGAGTTGGTTGTTTTCGCTGTACAACACGCGTTGGCTTCCCAAGGTTTGCATTCTACGAACGCGTGGGCTGGAGCAGACGAATTCCTGTGAAAACTGCTCGTCAGGCATTTCTCAGCTTGTAAACACACTGCAACTGATCCAAGAATAAGGATAGCAATCCCTATTTGAACTTGACGATTCATGGCTTCTCTGTAAGTCGTCTGTGCTGCAAGTGACAGTGGTCTGATGAGAGGGGATGTGATGTGATGGCAATTGAAAACACGTGCTTGATCGTTGTATGCAATGTGGTCTGGGTCGCGACCAAGGGCAACGAGGCCACATAAATCAATCAATCAATCAATCGTCATTTATTCTGAAAATCCTACTTTATTTACGATACTTTCTCCGTTTTGGCAAATTTACAATATGCTACACGCTCTGCACATAGTGTGAAGAGAAAGGTTATCGAGTACACACACGCGTGCTATGTTTACTCCGTTCTCCGCTACAGCTGCATAGCTGTCTTTCCTGTGAAGTCCGTTTGTGTTCGGTAGACTAAATCGTCAGCCATCATCAAAAGAAACAACCAGATAACTGGCCTGTCCGGATAAAAGTCATTACACAATTTGATTTGATTGCCGGCATCGATTGGTTGGTCAAAGTGTTGATTAACTTCTTTGTCTCCGTATTTGTGTAAATTAAAGTGAATTTAGCATTGAACCCATCTAGAATGTAATGGGGTGATACTTCCCCGAACCCCCTATTTAGCTGGCTATGTTTTCGCGCTGAAAGAGTTCTTTGATTCCGTATGTTTCATTCCCGCAACATCCTTTTCTTTTCCATCAGGTGTGAATCAATCGCATAGAAATTGTGCAATAATTTCTATAGAAATCAACCTGGACAGAAAGGCCATCTATCAATAAAGGTCATTTTCCACAGGTCAGTTCTGAGATAAAGAGTTAAATCAATACCAGGATTGGGACAATAGCTATGGAAGGATCTTCAATTGTAGATGATGATGAAACGCTCTCTCCATCTTGTAAAAGCTCAAGGCACTCCCAATAGTTGAGTCGGTTTATTCGACGCATACCGTCTGGGTGCCTTGTAAAGTTGCTCTGGATAGAAAGTCAAATTAATTCATTCTGTGCTACAGACATAATGCAGATTTGCAGACTGAAACTGATACTGAGCAGCAGTTTCTTCCTCGGTAACTTTAACACTGGAGTAAATAACTTGTACTGGTTACAGTTCTGTAGTTTAATTAATTTGATTTGTATCAAAGTGGCACTAACTTCCTTGCTTGCCCGACACATCAACCAATAAATCAATGATATTGAATAGTAATTCTTGAACTTTTCATGTCATGAGAATTTCATCAAAGCCATTATCTAACGCAAGTTAAATAGAAATATTGCCACAATGCGAACTGTGTGTTTTTATTTGTATACGTAAGGTGGCAACTTTTTTACAATCATCAACATAATTTAAACCAACGTAGGTCTCCTTGCTATACAAAATTCGATAGTTATTTCTCATTAAGAAATGAAACCGTCCATAATAAATTATTACCAGCACATTTGATGGTATCAGATCTCATAACACCAAGGATTAATGCTCTCTCTCTATATATATGAAATAATTTCTGCAACTGCTATCCTTTAGACACCCTTAACTGCCAAAGGCTTGCAAAACAGCGGCAATGAGTCCACAACTAAGCAGGAGTGCTGAAAATGAACCACCGGCAGATCCAGAGCCAGCTTCTTTGGACACTTTGGCATTTGGATTGGGAGTATTTTCATCGAACCACATTTGCATGCAATTTGAAGCATTCCTGTTTTCCCTCGTGTAGACATATGAACTACCCCACATCTTGTTGCATAAGCCTATACCACTGCCGTACATCTGTTTGTATGTCACGCAAGGCTTCGACTTGGGACAAAAGTTCTCCCCGGCTGATGTAAAATTATAGTCAGCAAGAATGTTTTCCACGCAGATGCTGTCGTCTTTGCAAGCATGGAACCAGCGATCACAGAGGGAAGAGCAAATAGGGACACCTGAAACAAAATAAATGAAAGTGCATTGGCCTCTGTTCTCTAATTTGAATGGCACTGATGGCCAAATTTGCAAAACATTATTGCTTACAGTTAAACCTGTACTAACGGCCACCTCTGTAGAGCAGCCACCTCTTCATAACATAAAACGTCTACAGAAGCTACCTGTCTATAAGGGTCATTTTTCCTCAGGTCCCAAAGGTGACCATTATAGACAGGTTTCACTGTACTGGTGTACCATTGTCGTCTGTAAAAAATCATGGTGTGCAAAAAGCGTGCAACCGGACGTGCACAGTCAAGAGTAGGAACGGGCTGCTCTGTTGAGCAAAACTGTCCAAAAAGGACATTATTCTACTGTCTGCGAATATAAACATTTATACCAGGTAGAGTCCTGTTTGATTCATAAACTACAAATCTGAGCTTGTTAAGTTATCATTTGTTTGTTTCATTTCTGTGCGAGGTGTAATAATAACGAAGGAATGAATGATAAGGCGTCCTGGGTATAAGGTTGTGTCGGACGAAGTATGTGAGCCTCGTGTATGTGTAAATTTCATTTACCCTCGTAACCATGTACGTTCGAGGCTGTTACCGCACGTGCGGGCAACGCTCATTCTCTCTTGAGCAAAGCGTCCATCGCTACAAACTACAATTACGTGAAAGACTATCATCGCATTATCTAATCATCTATCGTCAATTACAGCAGACTCACCCATCACTCCTCGTAACGTTTTGTAAGTAAACTGCTCAATCTGATATTTGTTTATTCTGTTAACCCGGCAATATTACAGTCGACCTTCTCCTTAAACGTTCCTTTTGTTAATGTATTTCAATGCAGTTTTTATTCATGTTTCCATTCATGTCTCTATTCAGTTCACCTCATCAATACATATTCTCTTGAAAGCAATCCGTTGTCGTTGATGCGAGTGACACCCCGAAAAGGAATCAATTTCTGCTCGGCACAAAGGTGTATAATCAGCACTCTGGCTAACTCTCAATCTAATGAAGTACAGACGGGCAACGATATTTATATGTGACAAATGGAAATGGGAACAATAGAGATTAATATACAAGAGGCTAACTGACATGAGAAAGAGGTTACGAATAATTACATGTAGGTACGCTACATTTCTCCAAACCAATTACCATTTAATTTCTACAACTATAATTTCAACTACGCGGTATCACTTAATAATTATATTTCAATATACAGTGGATTTAACAAAAATAAAAGTTATGCAAATTTTGGAAAAACATTTAGTCAATAACACACGCTTGTAATTTTGTAAGTGTAAATTCTCGAAGACAGGACATATTGTTCCTATTTTGAATACTCGCGAGCAGCAGCAGTCAGAAGCGGCAGAAGCTGCAACTAACTCAGTGAACTGGAAAAACATGGCATAATGAATGGCTAGGGTTGGGAGATGAACGCATTTAATTATGGACAAACCTTGCACTCCACCTTGGACTTGACTGAGCTTCCATGGGGCAATGTAGGGAGAGCACTGGTAGAAACACTCCTGGAAATACCAACACACAATTAGGCCTAAACAGCACACACTAAGGGCTATGGCACACATTCAACGTTTATCAGACAACCAGGCCTAGCAAAGTCACCGAAGTGTCGCTTGTAAACCCAAAACAGCAATCTGAGCGAGAGTCGTACTTGCATGACCCAAAAGTCTCGACACGGTCTTGAAAGCTGACCACAACGATGCCAAGAGTGGTTGTAGAGCTCCTTCGTCTCATGTTTCTTCAAAGAGACCGTAAACTCGGCAGTACAGCAAGAATTCTGCTGCCATGGCTTGCATTCAGCGTAAGGCTTGTCCGCTTTGCCTGATGATTTCTTGTGAAACGGACCATCAAGGCATTGCTCCGCGTCAGTAACCAGACCGAAAGACAAAATAATAAAATAGATAGATACTACAAAGAGAAAAACCTCACGGAAATCCATATCACGTTATCCTTGAGGTCCTAAGTAGGATATGTTGTACAAAATAAGGGATATGGCAAGCTACAGTAAACTCCACAAGTTCTCCTGCTGAAACACGTGCGACATGTGGTTGTGGTTGTGGAATGTTGAATCACAGAAGTCAGGATTAAGCCTCACTCTCATTCTTACAAGCAGCCTCTGGTCCGTATAACGCATGCGCAAATAGACCCTCAAATTGGAGGGTATTTTGACCTACTCTGGTCTGCGTGCGATAATGACTGGGTTAGTCTTGACTTACTGCATTTGAACACCTGTAAAGAAGCAATTATGGCTTGAAATCATTCCAAATCCATGCAAAGGTACATATTAATGAATAATTTATATGTTGTTGTACTTAGTTGTTATGCATTTTGGTATTGTGGTGTTTCTAAGCGACTTGAAAATTGTAGTCTTGAAAGTTGTAAACTTGAGCCCACATTTAGCATGTCGATCTCATCAAGATGGACTCAAGACGAGTCTAAGCTTCCGAGGCGATCAGTTTCATTTTGACTTGAAATGAATTTCAATTTAAGATCTATATCATTTCCATTGCAACACTAGGAATGGCTGCTCAAGAAACGGCGGCATTGTTCAACAAGCTGCGTCAGTGTACAGACGTCCTTGTCAAACCAAGTGTTTGTAAGTACAATGTAGATATACGATTGTTGGGACGATGTAACATATATTGGATTGTCTACCTGTATGTGACAGACAACGTGTGAGTGTGACCTAACTCTCACCTCATATACTATCCACTACATGACACGTACATCAACCTAGGCTTCATGGCCTAGTGGCAGGAACGCTGGCTTTCGTACCCCGGGTACGGGGTTCGAATCCCAGCCCGACCTGCAGCTTGGACCATGTTGCTGCCCTGGTGGCGAGGGGCTTAATGTAACGCACCGTGCTGCACAATTATCATCAGTGCAGAAGTGGTTCGAAACGTCCAACTAATAGTTCTAGACAAGGGAGCCAGCCCTCGCAACGAGGGTGGTGGAACTCGTAAAAAATCCCCCTACGTACCTCCACCGTTCATCCAAAAAAGTGTCTGTCTCCGCATGTGGCAGTTAAAAAAAAAAAACCTAGGCCATTGTGCCAGTCTGCAGAGTATGGCAGTGCCGCACACCATATAGGAGAAGATGCCTTGCCGAACCTCAATTTTGGTTTCATTAAAACTGTTGCCTCTCAAGAGTCAAGACATTGTTCTCCACCTGGAGAAATCTAATTTTGTAGAGTTGTTTTATTGTTTTGTCTACAATTCTGTTCTATGCTGCACTCAGCTTGCTGCAGAAGTCATATACCGCACACACACATGACTTCTAAAGTGCCTGCCGCACGCGAAATCTCGTTGAAAAGTGCCCTTATCTGCAGACTGGCCATTGTGGCGCCGAGACTTAAATATTTGTATTTTGCGCGGCCTGTAATCTGCTTCTACTTGCAGCTAATTATAGTTAGTTATGTCAATATGTTGTACAATGCTGTGTATTTATTGTAGGGATATCGTCTATGTTAGAATACGTGTCTATTTAAGTCGTCCCGTGTAATCCGTATATTGTAGCGCAGCATTTCTCTGTTAGTCCTTCCGTAAACAATCTTGTATATTTGTCCGTCAACTAGTAATCATCTCTGTTGTAAACCCGTTGCAAGTCATTCCTTCTTCAGTGTTTGTCCAATAAAGACATCGACTCGACTCTCCCTCTCGGCTGGTACTCGTACATGGCGCAGTGGATTTGAAGAACTTTCGTAAATTGTACCAACCCGTCACAAGCAAACAAGAACTATGCCTTCTCCGTCGAAGACCAAGCTGGTAAAGCGTTTGGCTCGTGAGGTAGAGCAGCGCGAGACCGTCGAAGCCCGGCTCGCCATCCTCGAAGAACAAGCGTCAGCAAGTACATCCACCGACGGACACCAAGGACTCGCTCCAGCCAGCAATCGCCCAGCAGGCTCTATAGAGGTTGCTTCGTTTCTAGCTACGATGATGCAGCAGCAGCAATCACAACAAGAAGCGTTTCTTCAAGCATTCAGTTCGCTACTCACCGATGCTCCACGAAGACATCAAGATGCCACCCCATTCACAGCAGCGGCTAACACTTCAGATGTACCAGCCTCAGGACTGCCATCAGCAATCAGCGGTGCAGCCAAGCGCATGGACTCCCCAAAACTGAAAAGCCCAGACTCGCTCAGTTTGGCATCCTTCCGCGACTGGAAAGAACGGTTTCTTGGCTACAGTGCTGCCACACGTTTGGCCACTGATTGCAACCTCGTCGCTCGTCGTGCAATCCTTCGCTCCACTTTACACGACGATTGGTCTAGATTGTGGACAGCACAGGTGCTCGACATTGACCTGGACAACGACATTGACGCCATCAACAAACTCGGCGTCTACCTTGGCAAGAAAAGGAATCCTCTCCTCGACCGCTGCAATTTCCACCAGCGAAACCAACAACAAGGAGAGTCAATCGACCAATATTTCGCGGCCCTCCGGTTGATTTACGAGTGTTTTGCCTTCTCACACGACGACAAGTGCCAATCATGTGGTACTCCCTGTGGCCACGCAGCGTTGCTACGCAACGAACGCCTTCGTGATCGCCTAATTTGTGATCTTCGAGATCCAGAGACGCAGCAAAAGGTCCTGGCGGAGCCGTTCAACACATTGGACCTCCAAAAAGCACTCAACATTTGCTTGGCACAAGAATCAAGCCACACGACACAGGCCCAGTTGGCAACTCCTCCTCACGGCTACGTCGTACAAGATGTTCGCTCTCAACCTGGTGTCACCATACCACAGGACAACTCTGTCAAATATTGTCAATACTGCAGCAAGCTGTACCATCCCGCAATGAATGTCCAGCCAAAGATGCTAGATGTGCCATTTGTAACAAGATAGGTCACTTTGCTGCCGCCTGTTGGAATCG
>OFHS01001357.1:672-28621 GCA_900245855.1 Calvadosia cruxmelitensis
ACGATACAAAATGATTTTCTTCTAGTTTAATGCGCATTGACATTAAACGATCACTATGACATATGGGGGATTCAACCAGATGTTTCAACAAATGATCCTTGATGGCAAAACCAACTCCACTTTCTCTTTTCTCTTCTTCTGGTTTGCCAGACCAGAAGAAGTGATAGCTACCTCTACAAGGGAGACGTTCTATAAGTGAGCCCTGAGAAGCTAGACGATTTTCAGTGAGGGCAGTGATGTCCATGGAATATCTAAAAAGTTCTTTAGAGATGAGACCAGTTCTCCTGATTGCAGCATCAGATGAGCGATCAAGCAAAGTTCGGATATTCCAACAACCGATGTTTCTAATAACAGCCTCACAACTATTTCTTGTTTTTGTAAATTTTCTTGTTTCTTTATGCCCAGTAGCATTCGCAACACAAAAGCTGCCTGGGCAATCATGTACAGCTATAAGCGGGGGCTCCCCTTGTCCATTTTGCGAGTCCGCTGGGAAGCCATTGCAGAGAACGCGGTCCTTGTTAACCGGGGCGACGACCGAGCCTGCACTATGAACTGATACCATGTGAAATCCATGTGAAAATCATGTGAAAAACCATGTGAAAAGTGCCCTTTTCACATGGTTTTTCACACTGTTTTCTAATTCACACGTTTTTCACATGCTTTTTCACATGCTTTTTCACATGGTGTTTGAAATTTCACATGGTTTTTCGCATGATGCTTACCATTTCACATGGTTTTCACATGGTTTTCACATGGTTTTGGATTCATAGTGCTGTATGATAAGTGGAAGAACTATTTAACATGTTGAAAGAATAACGGTAGTTGCGCCAGAATTGATTTGAGTGGTTCCAGTTGTGCGCAATACTGGACACACTTCCACAGGGAAGGCTCAAAAATGCTGGACCGAATCACGGGACGAACAAAAGAACTCACCACTGCAGGTTTCACAGGTGACCTTCCTGGAGGTGGTGCTAGATGGCCGTTGACTTGAATTGGGATCAGGTTCATCCGCCCCTTGACAGGTGTTGTTTTTTGTCCTGCTGGGTGTCTAGCCACCCTCCGCGTCTGCTCACACAGACGGGGGAATCGGTTTAGTCGCCGATAGCCCGACCATGATACATACATAAATACAAACAGACAGACATACATTTGTGAAATATAGATATAGATTTTCATTTCAAACTTTGCTACATTTGTTTTAGCCGGAGAAACATGGGCATCATTTTCAGCTATATTTAATTACGGATCCGAGGGTAAGCCCAATAAACCTTATGGTATTTCTCCCTTAAGACCCTTTCAAAACAGATCATCACAAGAAAAAGATGCTCAGATAAAAAGATAAATGTATTTACAATAAAATGTATCATTAAAATTGTGAAAAATTATTGTGGAACATTTCATGCCTTAGCCCTATTTATAAAACTTGCACAACATTTGGAGATTTGATTTCTTCTTGTGGAAACCTTTGGAAAAGATGTGATTTGTCACAACTTTTGTAATTACGGTGTCTGAGGGCAATATGCAGTATTGTGAAGTATTACATTGAGGGGTGTAGGTAATGAGTTGACAAGTTGACACTGTAGATATATAATTGTGGCAGATACGACAAAGGCTAGCCAGCCTATCCGAAGACCGGGGAGTACAGATTGCAAGAGAGTGATGTTACGAAATACAGGACATTTATAGCGACTGATGGAGGGCACTGATTGGCGGTCTGAGTGTTGACGTAAATGCTTGATAAGACCACCACGGTATCACAGGGTAATTTTGAATTTCAAGAACTGTTCTATCTCATCCTCCTAGCATCTAACTATTTTGCTTGGCTCCTAGATATGCATTATGTCGGTCCATTACTCCCTCAGCCCCCACAGCCTCTTGAAGAGGAGCTGGAGGCCTTCATGCAGAGTTCTGGAGAGCACGGTGTTGTTGTCGTTGCTTTTGGAACGTATCTTTCAAGTCAGACACAAGCCTATAATCGTATGCTGCTTGATGCATTTGCTGGAATAAAGCAGAAAGTCATCTGGAATGCAAAGTGTAAGTGGTCCATTGTTTTGTTATCGCCATAGTGGCATAAGCTAACTTCTCATCACCAGAAAATTGAAGGGTCTCTGTAACATTATGTGTTAGGAAGTACACAGGAGAGGAATTTAAGCTGTAGATTTATGGCATTTACTTGCAGACTCACTCTATAGCACTGATTCCAAATTACGTCGTTGTGTCAATTGACAAACAAGGTGCCTTTGCTCCTCAATCTTAATTCTGTTCATCTTCTAGTGAAATGTATCTTTCAACAGTGATGTTTTGTAAATCACAAAAGTGGGGGGGACGGATATAAAGTGGAGAATATGTAGGGGGCGAAGCCCCACCCCTGCCTGAAGGGCCATTGATAGGGGGATCCGGGACATACTCCCACGGGAAAATTTTTTGGAATATTCGCCTTTCAAAAACGTCTCTGAGTGAATTTCTATTGTGATATGCAGGGGTGCACGGAGTGTAACTTATTTTGGACTTTGCAAGGCTGAATTACAAATCCATTGTTTGAAACTTGGCTGACCATGATTCCAGTTCATCATCAGGTCATAAAATTTCTGCGAACTGAACTCGAAAACAAAACATTTGAAGAAAAGCGGCTTTTGCAGGGTCGCTATTTCGATGTTTTTACACACAATTTTGAAAGTGCACATTTGTTATAACCAGGGAATGGATGCAATAGGACTTTTCATCATTTGTACTAAATATGCTTACGAGATTTTTAAGAAGTGAGGGGATGGCGTTCCCCCGGAAATTTATAGTGGGTGGACGGCGTTCCCCCGCGTTTCCCCTCCAAATCATCGCTGCTTTCAACCGAGGAGGGAACTCGAGCTCTGGAGGGCAAAGGAAATTTTTTGCCCATAGAAATTGAACTATGTCATAATTTGGAATCAGTGCTATAAAATGTTTCTGTCGTGAGCCAATGAGACCAATACTTGCGCCACTGATGAAGAAGGGGCATGTTCTTCCATTCTAATAAACTTGATGTCAGTTATCCAGTTGGTGCACCCGACGGGATTCAAGCGTCTTTGTCGTGTGCACTTAGAAGCATGAATCTGTTCGTGTTTTTTAACATAATTCTATTCAAATAATATTTACCTTATGTATATTGTTTATTGTTGGTATTACTGATCTTAACTTTTTAGCATCATGTACTGTATCATGTATTTGCTCCGTGGAAAAACTTGTAATATTAACTTATTGGTTTTACGGAATAAATAATGATGATGATGATGAGCTATTTAGTTGTCTTGCATTGAAGGGCGGGGCATTGGAAATGTTTGGGGACTCGCCCTCGACCAATGCCAGCCCCTTCCTCTTACTGGTTGGCAGATAGTGTCATCACTGTATGAGACTGTCAAATGTCGACCTCTGTAAACGTCCTTCTGCTATAGATATGACTGGGATCAAGATAAAATCCCATTTTGAATTGTGGTTGTGAAATATAAACTGAATTTGAATAAAATGATCTCTCTCTGAACGCCAAAATGCTCCACAAGGGAACGAGTCGTGATCATCAAATACATTTTATAATGCATTGCCTAGCGCCTAAAAAGTTAAAGTTACTGCTTTCCGCCACGTGTCCCTGCGCTGGCCCATGGCCATTTCCTCTCGCTATGTGAGACCCATCCGGAGGAGATCGACACTAAGCTGATCGTGGCAGGTGATTCGAGGTTGACCGCGTTGCCGGGTTCAGACAGGTAATGGCGGAGTACGAGCGCCAGCGGGATGGTCTGTCTGAATAAAATGATGAAAAATCTTACGTCGTGCATTATGCTTTTTCAGTGGCAGACGACTTGACAATCAGTCCAAATGTGAAAGTGATGTCTTGGATTCCGCAAAACGACCTGCTCGGTCACGTCAAAACGAGGGCATACATATCCCATATGGGTCACAATAGCGCATTTGAAGCAGCGTATCATGGAGTGCCTCTGGTTGCCATGCCAATGGTGATGGACCAGCGGGCTAATGCTATCCGTTTCACCAAAAAAGCGAAAATGGCTGTCATGGTCGACATTCGAAAGACAGATTCAACGGCAATACAAGAAGCTCTAAAAGAAATCATCACAAATCCTTGGTATGCGTTACGTTTAAGTGATACTTCTAAAGTACAGATGCCCTTGGTTATTACAATGTAACCCCATTAATATCACCTTGGTTAATATCACAACCCGCTCAATACCACTTCAGTTTGAGAACCAAGCTCTGTCAAATTCAATTATTGTAACCCGCTTTATATCACGACCCGCTTATTATCACAATTTTGATTGAAAAAACATAGTGATATGAACGAGGTTTCACTGTACTTTAATATCGCCACTGATTGAATTCCGCTTGCCATACAGACGTTACTAATTAACCATAAGTCCCATTCAAGTCTATGATCCCATCATTAAATGTGAAACATTTTAGCTGCACTGGCAAGGGGATATTAATTGAGTTAAACTGTACTGATCTTAATTTATTCCAATTTATTTGATGATATTGATCTTCAGAAGAAAGTCATTATCAACAGTGAAGAAATATATGATAAAGTAGAAGTCAATTATTTACATGTGCGAGGAAATCTGTAATTTATCAGAACTTCAATGAGTTAAGCTGACATAGTTTTTAATGAAGAATTCAACTATATCTGCTTTCTAGAAATTAATCTGATCCAAGTAACAGAATTCAATTTCCATAAAATCTAATGGCTGTGTTCTTAGATTGAGTGTCATTAAAATAAATATCTCATAGCAAATCTATCGTCCTTCCTCTCCATTCTTCTTTGCTTCTTTTTTGGGCTTGCTCGGCAGTTGCGACTCCCATTTCGTGCAGGTCCTTTTGTAGCTCGTTAGTTGTGTGGCCAATTGTCTGTCGCTAGTGGCTATGCATGAGTTATATTTTGGCATGTGATTATTTAATGATTGGATTGGCGTTCCTTTCGCATATAGGTATTGTGTTCCAGGGGAACAAAGAGTGTTGTATTACAGTCTATTTGCTCTCAGAAAGAGAATCTGTTTCATTTTCAGGTACAAGGGCAATGCTACACGAGTTTCACGATTAATCCGAAGCAAACCTCGATCGTCACGTCAGCGAGCTGCAGATATTATTGATGAAATTATAGCAAGTGATTTTGACACAATGCATCTTCAACCAGAGGCTGTTCATTTACCGTTCTATATCGTGAACGGTTATGATATTATGTTGGCTTGCTTGGCGGCACTCCTGTGTGGAATATATACCGCAAAGACCCTGCTAACATATTGCTGTAGATCAATGTTCAACCAAAGGGAAAAACTGAAACGGAGCTAATATTCCTGATACGTTAGCCTACAACAGGGCAACAAAACCATGTGCGTGCTGCTCGAAGGCAACTTACGAGGTGTCATACTTGATTCCAAGTGGAAATATTTAAATATTTTGCTTTTGCTGCAGAAATATTACTCAATTTTAGTATGTGCTCGTTCTTTCAAAATTTTCCTTGGCGATGAAGTGAAATCTTCAATTTTATAGACTCTAATTATGTCCAATGGGAAATCAATCCAGTCAGTATTCTGCCAATTTTATTATTAATCGAAGGTGAATGCACAGAAAGAAAGCTTACGCAAAATAAAACCCTCGTCCTGCTATTGACGTGTATACACGTTTTTGAAACAATTCAAAAGTAGCAACATATAACCAATCACATAGTTAGTCCTTAGCGATCAACCAATCAGCAATCGATAGAGCGACTTCAAGTCTTGATTTAACTAGTTTTATAAACAGGACAAGGGTTAAAATCCCAAGATAATTGTCAAACAGTCACCTTGTTTACAAAAATACAAAGGATTTCATCACAATGTAAATCTTGTTGATCAATTAAGACACACTGCCACTCTTGTTTGTAAACAATGCTTATATATGTACAATATTTTTGCCGTTATTATCATGGTATGTTTGATACATGATAGATTGATAATAATATACAGTTGCTACAATTTATAACACAGAAGCTGATGTACCACGTGGAAACAATTTAATAAATTTCTCTGAAATTTTGAATTGCATACACATGCTCTGATTTGATTTCGAGTTGTTTTTGTTGTTGTCGTACGTTGTCAAGGAAACCTGTAATCAAAACAAAGGCAACATGAAATATACCATGACTCATTCAAGACTATAATCAACAACACCCACACATTGTATGTGTGAAACTATTTTTCCTCTTACTCTGTAAGTTACAATGTCATTGTGAACAACACACTAAATCAATGTCCCTAAATAACTCCCCTCATAGTAATCCGCTAAAGTTTACAGCGGCTGGCCATTACAAAGGCTGCTAAGATGGCGTAATGAATGTTATTTAACACTTGTCCTGCTATTGATGTGTATACACGTTTTCGAAACAAGTCAAAAGTAGCAACACATAACCAATCAGATAGCTAGTCCTTAGCAAGCAACCAATCAGCAATTGGTGAAGCGACTTCAAGTCTTCCTTTAAATAGTTTTATGAGCAGGACGGGTTAAACAAGAGCAGGAAAGTCAGTGAGCAAGCCAGCTGTATCGGAGCATCTCTATTTTTCCAACTTATTCACCACTCAACCTGATAGACCGAGATGTGTTTAGCTGAGTCCTGCCATTGGCCCTGACGGCTTGACCGCTTCTATTTTAAAAATAGACACAGCCGGATTCATTTGCCGCTACATCTGCAACCACAACACTATGCAAATTGAATTTTCAAAGCAGACATATCTAAATAATAGATTCAAACAGAATAAATGACGCCTTTTTATCTATAAAACACCTCACATTCTAACCGTCTTGATAGTTAATGAGTTTTTATTTATATAACAACGACGATGATATGTGCATCGCTTGCTAATCCGCCATGCGTAATCCCAATGCATTTCTAGTGAATTGACCTCTGCCAAAGGTGATGATGTCAGGAACATCCTTTGTTTGAAACGCAATCAGCCGCACTCTTGTCAATGATGGTCAATTTCAAAGCCACGTGTCAGGAAACAGTTGCATCCCGACATGCATTAGGACTGCGCTTCGTCAATTGGTCTCAGACAGGAATAAATTAAATACAATAAAGAAAACAAATAAACTTTTGATTTTTTTAGTTTTACAAAACGGAAATTGTGTTAAGTCACTGACATAATTAGTTGTGCAAATTAATGAGGAGCAATGACTGAAAGTAGAGACAACAATTAAAAAGCTCAGACATACCTCTCCATCGACATCTCGAGAATATCCAGTTTGCAGTCCTGTGATATTGATCACAATATCAGATAAATGGCTCACGGCATTGAAGACCTGGTTGCATGCGCTGGTGCGGTCGTTCCGCAAATAACGAGAGGCAATAGCAACACTGACACCCTGAAACGACAATGTAAATAATGCAAAACCTGTTTCAAGTGACCAACCACAGAACCACCGAAAATGGTCTCTCAGCACAGGTAGCTGTACAATACAAATGATTGTTAATTATAAGATAGGTTGGAATGTATATATAAATAAATGTCATAAACAAAAGGCATTTAAAAGGGCAATATTGAAGGAAAAAGCCTTTATATTTATGAAATATTTCATTATTGATTTCTCCAGATTCTATTGGCTTGGCTAACCTTGTTTGATTGTGTTGACGTATATCCAGCTTGGTAACGAACCAAATTAAGGATGTCTCTGTTTGTGATACCAACAGCAAGAAGATTGCAAAGGTCATCAACGATAATCACCGTGGGGGTGGCTTTGAATGTGTCAATTGCATCGCGAATTAGTTCATGGATTCCCCTCAGAGAGCAACCGTCTGAGCTGAAATGGAAGCAGCACAACAAGAATAACAACATGTTTTCAGCGATTGCGTCAAGGTAGTTCTGTATCAGCCTCTAGCATCATGTGAAGTCAGAGATGACACCGTACCATCATGTCATATGGCTTACCTCTTGTTAGAGCCCTGTATCATTCCAAAGAGTTTAATGTTAATCCTTACTGTAAATATATTATACTGTGAAACCTGTCTATACCAGTCACCTATGGGACCTGAGTAAAATGACTTTTATAAACAAGTAGCCTTTCTGTCCAGGTTGATTTAAATAGAAAGTGCCACATTGGGGTTATGAAGAGTGGCCTTTACACACAGGTGGCTGCTCTATAGAGTTGGCCACTAATACAGGATTGACTGTATTGTCATCCACACGAAGGTGTTTGTGAGCAGCGGATCAATTAATCTCACCTCCACAAGATTGGATCTTCTTTCTGCTCAGGCGTTTGTGAGCTACCATTGCAATGAAGAAACGATTGTTGCAGTAAAGCCAGACCATCCACAAAAACAAAACGGTGCTCATCTTGACAGAATGTGAGGTTAACTCCCTGAAAAAAGAAAACATTACAAATAGCTATCGATGGGATATAAGTGTTTGTAGTTGGATGTGTTTCAAGCAAATCATGTTCGCGTCATCACCTGTGGACAAACTTGCTTATCATACACAACCAAGAAAATCAACTACCTAATCCGACTTCTTCGCAGAATTAATAGGCGCCTCCCACTACGGACCAAGAAGATATTTGTGAAACTGAAAGTTTATATTTTACCAAGGCTCGATTATTGTGCTACAATATGGAAAGACAGTCCTCACAACAATATAATGGAAAAGTTATAAAATAGAGTGGCAAGAATAACTACAAACAGTCTACTTAGAGCAGAAAGTGGTCCGTTACTCAAAGAACTGGAATGGATGCCACTAAAAGACCAGGTTAAATACCGCCTTGCCATTCTAATCATTCTTGGCATCAGAGAAGACAAGCTTTTAGCTTACCGAGCTACATTTGAAAAATAAACTGAATAATGATGAATATTATATTGAAATGAATTAGGACAGCGGTCGGAGGATTAAGAGAAAGTTGTCGATATCCTGGCAAAGTTTTGCAAATGTGAAGTTGAAAATGTCTTCTTTCTAGCAAGTTTCCTGGACAGTCAAGGCATTGATTGCTGACACAACAAGAACGTCAGCAAGGATAGCCATCATTTTAAAATGGCTTTTCACGTGGTTTTTCGTTCTGTTCTCAAATTCACATGGCTTTTCACAAGGTGATTGTTATTTCCTATAACTTTTCGGAGGATGCTCCCCCTTTTAGATGGTTTTCACAGATTTTTCGCTTCGTAGTGTTGCTCCCAACATGAAGACATTATCAATAATGGGACCATTTCTAATGGTCTATAGTGACAAAGGCAAGAAAGTACAAAAAACAACACTGAAATAGAAAGTAGAATCAGCAGACCAACAGAAGCATTACCATCCTTGTCCCAATGCACTTGTAATGATTGAGGCTCTGACCAAAAGAGATTAGAACAACATTGCCACCACCTGAAGAAAATAAATGACATAGATAATGGCATTGACGCTCATGGAGCAAAAAAATATGCAAGAATAGACAGATATTGTTTCTCTGAAGAACTTGTATAGATGAATTTCAAATAATTCTAGCACATGCAAATCACAGAAAAGCCACCAGCAAAATCAGCAACATCTAACTCACTTGAATGCGAGTAAATAAAATGCACTATCAGCTGCAAACAATTCACAGACAGCATAAACATCAGCTGCTTTTGCTAGCTGACAGAAGGAACCCTGCTAGAAGAGTTTCCCATTATGAAACAACAAAAGCCGAACTACTATACCTGCAAAATAAGTTACCATCTGGCTTTACAGCATAATATCATGATTTTCAAGGGATTTTGACTAAAAGCCATCTTGCAAATACAACAAATCAACATTTTGTAGATGAATTTAGAGCTATTGGCGAGAGTGCCCTTACTTCATGACCCTGCTATCAAATTACCAAAAACAGATTAGATGCCTTTCTGTCTATGGCAATTATGACGCTGTAATCATGCAGCCAAATAAAGTTGGGGGTTGTTCTCTCTCAACGAGTCATTGTAGCACTTCATCCAGAAAGAACCAAGGTATATGTCTAGGGCAGTATGCATAAAAAGAACCGCTCGAGCCTCATCGCGAGAGGGGAATTGTCCAGATGCGACAAGTCCAGTTAAGGAAATACATTCTAGTGTCACTTTCAGATATCAGCAAAGAAATGGCAGTGAACTGTATGCAATAGCATTCCAAAAGAGCAGTGCATATTATTATTATCCCTTTAACATTATTTACCGTTTCATTCTCATGAAAATTAGAAAATATTGAAACATCACCTCGTATTTCACTGAAATGCACATTTCTATAATGATTTGCTGTTGCCATATCAACAGATAATTGCGATTAGATTACACTAATATTGTAATTGTTCTTAATTGGTAGGTAATCAAAGTCATCACAGAACAACTTAATGATAACCAGGCAGATGACACATCCACATCAAGGGCACCAGTAAACCCAACACAGTTCCCAGTGTGCTGAAAGTCGATACAGACACACACTGATGACGTAATTAGAGGGTGTTCACACCGTTCAGTTGTGAGCAACTTGGATTCCCCAGTCATGTCCAGAGACGCGGCTCCAAGGCCCAGATACCCCAGTGAATAATCGGCAGGAGTCACCCGATTATGAACCACCAAGCAGCAGCAACACAAGCACACCAGCAAAGCATTATCACGTTGAGAGCAAATAAGACAGCTGGGATAGAGCAGACGAGGTATAATACACGCCCGTTGGAGATCCAAAGTATATAGTTGCAGAACAGCAATTGCTGGGACATTTCTGCTTCTGTCAGTATCCTTGCTGTCACAATGTTCTGACAGGCAAGCCAAGATTAGCAGAAAAAGGATTTGGCTTGCACGTGACAACAAATTGTATCAATGGGCATCAACACACTTGGCTGTCACAGCCAGAAATCAAAGTGATGATGAGTGGTAATGTCTTATTGCCGTTGGCTGTCTTTTTAACCGGTAACAGCTTTAGTGCCTTACTTGAGATCTGTCGGTGTCTTGGATTAAAGTCAATGAGCGTAAGGCATTGCTTCAATGTCCAGAAGGCATTTATCATTCCCGAGGCAGATGCCATGTTGAATATTCACCATCTTACAATGCTGTCAGAATTTAACACACATTATCGTTTCTGGTGATGCCTGTTGTGACAGCCCTGGTCACTGTGCTTAATTTGGCACATACACGTCATTGGACATAGAAACAAAATCTATCATTGTCCAGCATACTATCAACGTCACTGAGGTCAAGAACAGTTATTGGCTGTAACCAGTTGGATTTGATAAATACTTGCCACTGAAGGCAGCTCAAATTATGGCTATATAATGGTCATTCAGTCCAAGTCACTAATGAGTGCAAAATGATCCTGCAGTGGACAAATTTGCATAGAGGCAATATTGGTAGATAAAATATTGTAAAAAATGATGAACTGAAAGCTATCACCAGTAGCCGGTTGCATGCCTACCGACATACAGAGCTCAAACACACCGCAACCTGGCTGGGCCATTTCACCTGCCACACAGACAGGTGCATTGGCATACCTCACCGGCTCGTAAAATCATGCAACTTGATAAATTTATAATTATTCCGCCTATTTGCATTGTTTTTGTGTTACGAATATTGCTACACATCACAGGAACACAACATCAAGTAAAGACATTCGCCACAGACTGTCACTCAACCATTCAAAAGTCGTTGAGGGAAAACATTGTGAGATTGCGCATGAGTACGATATATGGCACATTCTCAAGGGTGTAAAATAGCGTATTGCCAAACTAAATGACACAAACTTGACACAGTGGTTGAAGATGATCGCCAATCCTCTATGGTACTGTGCATCATGCATGTGCGATAGAGATGCCATGCTCTTGAAAGAAAAGTGGACATCCTTGTTGCACCACATCACCAACTCAGCTCAGCTGAGTTGTTTCAATGCGAGCATGCATCTTATGCTGGAGGAGATGAAAGGATATGGTTGGACGTCTCATGTGATCCTTTCATCCATCGCAAAATGTAAAGGACAAAGCATTGCTTAAAAGTTGGAAAAAGTATGTCTACATCGTATCAAGAGGAGCATGGTGGCACATTATAGGATTATCTGTTAAAATGACTGATCAATATGTAGGGGTGTGACCTAGCGAGAATCCATGCTCTTTACACCAAGTATGCACCAAAGCGATCCAAATATGCGTACAATGGCATTTGTTCGCGTCTTCACTTGGCTGCCTTAGATCAAATTCTAATTCTGAACGGGGACAGGCAACAACAAGGTATGGAAGTCTGTAGTACAGCTACAATTCTCAAAGGCAGCACAAATCTATGTTGTGAAGCCAAGGAAAGAAGAAAAAGAATACACATTCCGGGATAAAATCATGGAGGCTGTACTCGACAGATATTGTTTTTATCAAGAATTTGAACAGAATAATATAGTACGATGTTATTTCTAACTTTTAAACCTTGGATAACTAGTCTTCATTTAGCACTAGCCTATGAAGCCACTGAGCAATGACAAAAAGGGAGATCAACAAAAAGCCAAACAAACAAGATGCCATCTCAAAACACCTGAAGAGATTCGTGAGGAAAACGTAGCAAAGGACTAGTAGCTTTCTTCCGTATGAATCACGACGCTAGGATCGCTAATCGTGCAAATATAACTTGTAAATAATATGTTGGCTGCATGCCTTACTAACTCTTAAATTTGCCTTGAATCAATTGTACCCACTCCTAACGGTACTAGGAAAGAGAAACGACAAGAAACAACCCTTGCACAAAAGCAAACTTATAAAGAAATTATTATCACATGAGATCGATCAATCGTAGGAACTATCACTAAACTTTATCAAAGGAGAATTCTCAACTTCAGTGACGCCAGATTCTGAACCAAAACACGAAAATCCTCCAAAAGATTCCAAAAGCCAAATTTCTGCTGTAACAACCGCAGCCACGCCAAGCAAAAACGCTGCCCACATATTTCTGCAAGTTGTGCCTGTCAGACTGATAGGACGGACAGGGTCAAAATGCACGTACACCCTTCTTGACACGGGCAGCGAAGTGTCAATTGTCAACAAATTATTATCGGATAAAATCGGCACGATTGGCGAAAACGCGAATATTTCATTTTCCACTGTTGGCGATGAAAGCAAGCCGAAAAATACCCAAAGGGTTACCCTTAAAGTTTCCCCCGGTGGCGACGCCCAAGAGTCAGACAGCCTGATGATAAAGGATGTATGGGCTGCAGAAAACTTAAAGATCCCGAGTGGGAATCCCAACGCAGAAATAAACATAGAGGAATTCCCCCATCTTACAGGCTTACCACTGACAAGGTTGACAAGTGCAAAGGAAATTGGGATGTTAATAGGTGTCGATAACGCTGAGGCATTAATACCGCTGGGTTATAGATGAGGACCGCCCCATCAGCCTATGGCCCTCAGGACGAAATTAGGCTGGTAACTCGTGAGAAAAATGAATTACAACGCAGACAATGAGAAGTTTGCAGTGAATATGATTAGCGCGGACGAAACGCTAGACAAAGCAATTGAAAGGTTCCTGGAAACAAAATATTCCGACAACCACGCACGTTCAATTCGTAATCGGAAAGCCATTGCAATTGTTAAAGGGGAACACTGGTCAATGGCAAATATGAGATTGGACTCTTGTAGGAAGACCCGAATGTCTGCGGAAAAGTTTGTCAGTTCCGAACTATTCTAAATGTATAAAACTGAAATCCGTGGAAATTTATTGAAAGGCCACACAAAGGAACTGACAGATGAAGAAATGTTAGCTTCATCAGTGCACACGTGGTACTTGCCACACCACGACATGCTTAACTAGCACAAACCAAATCGTCTTCGCATTGTTTTTGAGGCTGCGGCTAAGTACAGGGGACTTCCCTCAATGCCAATTTGATGACTGGTTCTGATCTTCTCAACAGCTTACTGGGATGCCTTCTCAGATTTCAAGAATAAAAGATTGCCCTCGTCGCCGACATAGAACAAATGTTCCACTAAGTGCACGTTACGCCAGAAGACAGAAACATGCTCAGATTTCTGCGGTGGGCTGATGACGACATCACCAAAAAAACCCACTGAGCATCAAACGACAGTACATCTGTTTGGATCAACGAGCTCTCCATGCTGCGCTATTTCCACCTTCCACAAGACAGCCGATGAAAATGCGACAGATTACGAACCCGACGTCTCGAAAAGCGTCAAACGAAATATGTATATGGACGACTTAATGAAATCTGTCGAAAATGACGAGACAGCAGTTGCCATGGCCAACAATTTGATCGAAATTCTCAAAAAGGTGGTTTCGATTAACAAAGTTTATAAGAAAAAACAGAAATGTGTTAACAGCAACTCCAGAGAGCGAGAGAGCCAAAGTATCAAGGTATTCTTGCCGCTGCATTGTGAATTTTCAGCAGTACCCAGTAATGGTAATGCAATCAGCGTAATACAGCTCATTAAGATAAGATAATGCCATCGTCACGAAGTGTTGAGAACATACAAATATTGAGCCATAAACAGTAAATAATAGCTACAAATAAAATCTTTCATTAAAATGTGTTACATCTTCATGAGTATTCAAGCAAACAACAGTCTTGAATTGCTGTAATAAATGGTAGAAGAAGCCTCCTATCATTGTGTATCTGATTTCAGTTGGCAATAACGACATTGTGCAGTGAACACGAAGTGACAGTCCTCAAACGTACCAATAATTTGGAACATGATAGAACAGCACCTAAAGGAAAATAGCAAAGACTCGGCTTCAGCAGCGATTTTCAAATCAGATTTGATGGAAACCTGGAAAATGCGAATTTCTCTCTAGAAATGTTACAATTTATACTTTCAGAAACATGCACCTTTCATCGCAGTCCACGTAGCAAGAAGTAAGGTGAAAGGTCAGGGGTTGTCGTTAACAAAGCAGCTACCAATTGTCTTTGTTAATGAGTCACAGTCCAGCAGAAACAAGGACTGCAGTGCAAGCGGATCACCGGCCTAGAAATCAGCCTTATCACTATTGTGTTAGTGTCTCCGCAGAAAAGGACTGGTCAGTACTGTTGTTGCTGTTGCGGACAGTACATCACGGCACGTTGCCCAGCAGGAGCTTCAGAACTACAAGTCATTTCCACAACTTGAAATCGAAGGCACAGCCGAAGCATCTGTGTTGAAGTGATGGCACTGCAACCGTGTGGTGATTCATCACATGGCACAGATGTACCTAGCAACTTGCTTCCAGATTTCCTCTCATTGCCGATGCGAAGCCGAGAAACCGTTTCCAGTTGTTGCTGGGTTAAAGCCACCACAACGACGATGCCAATAGGAAGGATTAGACAAGCCTAGGGCATGGCCCACTTTTTAAGTGAGGCCATTGTTGGTTGCTATCAAAACTAGACTTATGACCCTAGAACACCAGTCGATTGATGAACAGATGATTGCGTTCAAAGGACGGAGCTACCTAAGGCTGAGGTCGAACGGCACACAGGTTTGTGTCATGCCACTCTGGCTCAAGTGCTGTGCAACTAATTACTAGCACGGTAGCGCTTCTTGTCAAACGTCATCGCACAGAATGGCTTTTTGAGTCTCACTTGCAGGCACAGTATATTCATAGGTGTGAGATTGCAAAGCTTTACGGCGCCAAAGTTGCAAGATGGCTTGTGCGAGTGTCATGAAAAGAGAGGGTCCTCTTTCTGAGAGCTATGAATGCTGCTAGTGAAAGTCGCTGTAAGAGAAATTTGGCTGTAGTTGCACACCTGATGCAGAGATGAAAGAGCTGGTTCCTTATGTGCATCTTATTGTTTCTGATGCTTCAGAACGAAGAAGGGGGAAGGGGGCTCTGTTGTAAGCAAGTCATGTCTGCATCTATTTTGAAACAACTGACTGGTTTGCAATCATCTGGTCAACGTACAATGATCAATGGTTACAAGATACATTCCTTTCTTCGAGGAAAACATTTTGGTACCTCTTGGCGGCGATTGAGGTGATGTTGAGCCGAGAAACCCAAATCTCCCCATTTCACCTAGCAATATTTTAAATCGGATGGCAAGAGGAGATTACTTCTTTACAATTTCACAAATGTGTGGGTTGGGAAGATCAACCGTATCGACAATCGCATCTGAGGTTAGTGATACAAATTGTATCATCCCTGAGGAGGAGTTATGTTGATGGGCTTGCCCCAAATCGGAAGGAGAGATGGCAGAAAAGATCCTGGATGCAGAGGAAGGTTGGCCATTCCCATTTACCTGGGCTGCTGTTAATGGATCGCATTTACCAAATATATGTCCTCCCGGTGGTGCTGAGGCAGGAAAAGAGTACCACAATTGTTGGTGACGTAATTTGCATTGAAGCTTGATTTGATTTGTAACATTGTTGTAATGTTATACATGGACTGGTAACTAGTTTTATGTCACGTGACGTGTGTACGTCTTCAAGAGACAAGTGCAACAAGGCTCTTGAGGAGTTTGCTGTAAGTGTCTGTGTGTGTTGGAGCTGCACTTCAACTGTTTTGGATTGATTACTGTTTTTTTCACTGATTGCTGTTTGTTGGAAGTGAACCAACCGAAGGTATAGTTTTATTTCTTGATTGTAATAAATGTAGTTATTGTATCATTCGATTATTCGCATTTTAACTGATTTGTATATATTTAATTGTTCTTTAATTGTTGTTTAGAAAAACCGGTGTTTATTGCTAAACTGTTGTCGTTATTGATCTGCTTCTGCCGCGTATTTCTCGGGATCAGCTTTATCCAACAATTGGCAATTTTGTAACTGTGTGCTGTTGCGAACAACAATTATGTTTTTATCACTCCATTGTTCTCATGGCAGCGGTAGATGCCAAATACGGCTTTGTCTGGGCAAGTTGTGGCAGCCCAGGAAACTCTCACGATTCATTAATCTTCAGAGCAACTGGCATATATCATGACATACAAGCAGGCCAAATTTTCAAAATTTATAGCAGAAAATTAACAGGGCAGTGTTGTGGTTATAAATAGCTGGATGTCGCAGCCTCAATTCCATGCAGCCTCGTAGTCATGTAACCTCCAGGCTGGATAGTATAAAAGGCGCGGCTGTCCATTCTGTATTTCATTTGCTGTGGCTTGAGACTTGCCAAATACATTAGATCCTTATTAGACACAACTGCTTCGTTCTTGTGACACGTTATTTGAATATGGATCCTTCGACAACAATTAGCACTGTCACAAATGGTGACCCCGACGTGACTATCGAAAATTGCACAACCTCATCAAGTCAGCCACAAGTGGATCTGGTGGCCGCCGCTACTGCCGTCTTGAAGCTGCCACTATTTCACCGTATCCAGATGTTGTTCTGGTTCCAACAGGTAGAGTGCCTGTTCTCGCTTTGGAGCATTTGGACAGAACTTAGAAGATTTCACCACATTGTGCCGGAACTGCCTCCAGATGTTGGACCTTTGGTCGTTACACCGGATTTATTCAACATGCCGAATCTGTACATGCTTCTCAAGGACAAGTTGGTTGCCATATTCCAAAAGACTGAACAACAGCGACTAGAAGAAGCATTGGGTGAGATTTCGCTAGACGGGCTGAAGCCATCTGTTTGTGCATTAAAAATTAGGAAATCATTGCAATCTCTTTCATTTCTATCTCTCGTTGTGTCAAGACCTCGTGTTGCTGCGTCCGTGACATAGAGCTCTGGCTACTACGGACATAGATCCCTTCGCCATCTCTCCCTGTCACGGCCAGCTTCCTACCAAATACATGTATCTGAATCAAACAAACAATCATCGTATTCTATTATCTTCTATAAAATGGCACAGCAGCAGCCCCCTCCTGTCCTTGGCGACTCTGCATTTGAAATGGAGATGTGGTTAATGAAACCCTACACTAATGCCACATTACGTGCCGAGCAAAACTATTTCAATTATCGCCTGAGCAGGGCAAGAATGGTTGTCGAAGGAGCGTTTGGCCAGCTGAAAGGGAGGTGGAGAGAGCTCACAACAAAGTACGAAGGGGGTTTGTTTCAATGCAAAATGTCTGCACTTGCTTGCATCGTGGTGCATAATGTATGCATTGAATTAGAAGATTGCGTGACAGACCAGTTTGATCTGACAGTCTATCTTGCTACCAACACAGGACGTGAGAGGAGTGTGACCAGGGAGATCCTGGAAATGAACTGCTCTAAGCGTGTCAATGAGAACATTGCTCATTGTGGAGAAACACTTCGTGACGAGATAAAGATGAAGCTGTGCTGTGAAAAATCTCAGGAAAGATTCAGGCTGACATGTAATACTTATCGTTAGTTCTGTCTGCATTCTGAATCAAGAAACATGCACTATTAGTTAGACTATTTCAAATTTGAAAACACGGTTTTCTGTAAACAGCCTGCCGCAGCTGGAAATAGCACAACGGCAAATCAGCTGCATGACTCAATGACTTCAGCTGGTTTCGGACAAACGTCCCGCTTTATGTCGTGGTATGCCAAATTTCTGTCAAAAGAGTGGCACAAAACAAATCTGTGCGATGTATGACCTAGACCTAAAGCAGTACTTCAGAAACAAGTAACAAAAATGGGGCATCAAAGTCTTCACTGGACCTGGGGCAAGTCTGTGATGATAATGGTGCAGAATCTCCACAGTAGACAGAATTTCAAACTGTTCTTTGATAATTGGTTTTCGCCTGTTACACTGCTTGCTGCCTTGCATTAATGGAAGATCTGGGTGACTGCAGCCATACATTCTAACCGCCTGAAAGGATGTACCCTCAAACTAGAAAAGGAGCTGAAAACAAGTGGACAGGGCATCTATGATGCGAAGTCTGATGAGACAAGAAGCGTGACGATCATCAAATGGTTTGATAACAAGCCTGTGCATCTTGCATCGACGTACTGCGCTGTGGAGCCAAGTGCAAGCGATGGAGCAAACTACTTCAAAAAGCACATAGAAATGCCGATGCCTTTTATTGTTGGCAAGTACAACAAACACATGGGAGGCGTAGATCTCGCTGACATGATGCTTGCGTTGCACAGGGCCCATGTTAGAAGCCGTAAGTGGTATTCGCGGATTGCTCATTACTGCTTCGTTGTGGCTGTAGTCAATGGTTGGATGCTGTACCGCCACCATATGGGCCAAAACTCAAGAAGTTCAAGCAATTGACGGACTTCTAATGTAAAATTGAATGCGGCCTCGTCAGAGCAAACAAATCAACCAGATCAAAGCGAGGAAGACCACCATCAACTTCAAACTTTGAGGTTGCTCACAAAAGGTCTGAGGATGCTGTTCGACCTTTGGATGATGTTTGGTATGACGGTCTATCCCACCGGGAAATTTATTCTGACAAAAAAGTGCGGTGCAAGCTCTGTGTGGATGATTAAACCCGATTTATGTGCAGCAAATGCAAACTTAGACTATGCCTCAATAAGAACAATAATTGCTTCATGGAATTCCATAAAAATGCCTCGTTTTCAAAATTACAATGAATGTGCTGTGTCTCATGCCCAGTCCTCTTAGTATGGGTAAATCCCCGTGGGTGCGCCTACATAATTTACTTGTCGTTGGATCTCAATAGAAACAGTTGCAATGGGTGACAAGACCAAGAAATTTGATTGGCATAGTTTCTGTCTCTGTTTCTTGTCTTCGATTCGTTTCCTTGGAGATCACGCAAGTCAATCCCTCAATGTTACAGCGCCAGAAAATTATACAGTCCACATGCTCTGCTTGTCTTTTCGGAGCTAGCGATGCGGTAACATGAAGGTTGCCATATTGCTAACATTTCTCGGGGAAGAGGGAAGGACAATATTCAGGGGCTTACAGTTGAACGATAAAAACAATCTGGAGGGACTTCTAGCGGGTTTCAAGAAATTCACAAAGACTTAAAAAGGAAAGAAACTCCATTGGCTGAAAAAAAAGAAGTAATTCTAAGAAATCCTGTCCTCCAATGAAGGAGTCTGAAGAATCTGGAGCAATAGAAGGTACTGGTAGTATCACTATTATGCCTTTTTTCATCAACTCCTTCAGCATTTCTCTGCCTCCTAGTTCTCATCTCAGCCAAGTAGCACCTCATTCAGTTAAAGTTCAAAGCAAGCTCCCCGTTCACAGGATAACCCCAACAGCTCAACCCTTTAAGCCAATTAGTTCACTTCGCTGAGCCGAAATGCCAAAAGGATCTGTAAGCTCTCTTACTTACAGCAACAAGCTTTGATTTTAAACCATTGTTCTCTACTGAAGAATTCAGTTGATATTCAGCAGTCCAGGTATGATGTTGCCATGTTCCGGTCAAAGGTATAAGACATGAGTAATATTGAAATTCATGATTTCATTCATAATGTTTTGAAGCCCAATGACTCATTTCCTATGAGCAAATGAAATGGTAGATCATTTGTATTAAAGTGGTTGGACACTTATTCCTGGCTATGTTATTCACCAAGTATGCAAGGATGTTGTAGTTTGCCTTGTGTTTTATTTGGTGATTAGTTTCCCTTCAAGATTGGCAGGATAAATAAATTTTTACTGAACCTTTCACCAAGTGGACAGATGCAGCTGCTTCTTTTAAGCGCCATGTTGGATGCAGTGAATATGTGTGTCTCCTTCCTTAGCCATACACTGCTGGTGTGTCTGAGGCTATTGACACAATGATTGACTCTGCCTTTAAGAAGAAAGTCACTGACAATAGAAAAAAGCTAGACTCAATCGTTGACACTTTTATTAGTTGTGGTCGACTAGGTATTGCACTTAGAAGTCACCGCGATGATTCAAAATATCATCCAGAAGTAGGGCACTATTAAGAAGGGGGAGTTGGGTACTTCATTGAATTGCTCAATTTTAGAGTCCGTGGAGGCGATAAGGACCTAGAGCAGCATATGAAGAACGCACCTAAGAATGTCAGATATTTATCAAAGGAGACCCAGAATGAACTAATCAAGTGTTGTGGGGATGTCATTAGGGGTGATATTATAAGTAGTATTAAAAAAATAATAAAATTTACACTATATTAGCAGATGAGGCTCGCAACTCCTCTGGTAAAGAACAGCTAGCTTTGGTGTTGCGATATTTTGATGAAGATGACTTTCGCGTAAAGGAACATTTTGTAAACTTTATTCACTGCAGGAATGGAAAAGCAGGTGCTGATCTAGCCAAATTGAATTTAGATGAGTTGGATGAGATGAGTTTAGATGTATTAAATTGCAGAGGACATGGGTATGATGGCGCAGGTGCTGTATCTGGTCATATAAACGGATTGTGTGCTCATGAGGAGGACGAAGAGACGAAGATGGAGGCTTTCGCATTCCACATAAATATATTTCATAGACAAGTTGCTGGTCCCACGACAGGGAGAGATGGCAGAGTTCCAAGGAGTACATATGGTCGTTGGTGCCAGAGCTCTATGTCGTGAGACACAGCGTAGAAAAGAGGACAGACGGAGTTGTTAACACGACGAAGTACAGACGGCAAAGAGAATGATTACAGGAAGACATGGCTACATATTCTTACAATCACGTGACTACACAATGACGACATCTTGTTCACACAGACCGCGCGTCAACCACTACACTCATAATCAAATGTCAATGAAAAGGTTATTTTCAGTCACTGTTTTAGCCACAAACTCAGTTTAAGTGCCGCTGGCTCATCTGTAATACCAATGGTACGAAACCTGCTGCTCCAGGTCAAAAACAGATATCCAATTTTATCAATGGTTCTGAAAGTAGGTCTCTTGCCTTCAAAAAAGTGGTGAAGAAATATAGCCTTAAGTCACGCAAGTCTGTTCTTCTTGATGTTTGCACAACTACATGGGTGGAAAGAGTAGATGCAACTGATGTGTTTGAAGAGTTATTTATTCCAATTTACCGCACATTGATAGCATGTATTGTGCTGCATAATGCATGCATTGAATTAGAAGATTGCGTGACAGCCCAGTTAGTTGCTTTACGTCCTGCTATGCCAAATCTCTGTCAAAAGAGTGGCACAACACAAATCTGTGCGATGTTTGACCTAGGCCTAAAGCAGTACTTCAGAAACAAGCCACACGAGTGGGGCTTCAGAGTCTTAACGTGACCTGGGGCGAGTGGATTGATGCATGACTTCAAGAAATCATTCCAAGCTGCATCTTTCTTTCCTCTACCATCATCTTTTCAGTTCATCGCAACCCGTCATGTGCTAGAGATGACCGTCCCAGTGATTCAATTGTTGCAAGCAAAGGAAAATGACATCATGGATGGCATAGAACTTGTGAAAGCATTAAAGAATAATGTCATGATAAATCTAAACCACATGGATGAGTTTCATGGCAGATGGTATGATGATGTGTTGGCCTTAACGTCAAACGTTCATATCAAAGAGCAGCTAAAAAGATCTGTGCTGAAACAGGCCCATCGGGATAACATACCTTGCACTATTGTATCTGAATACTTCAAAAGAACAGCTACAATTGAATTGTTAAACCATTTAATGATGCTTCTGAAACACTGTTGCACGAGTTATAATTACAAGCTAGCCTCCACTCCATGTCAGCCTCGTTATGATATCTGTCTTATGTAAGTGCGTAGTGATGTTGATTCAGAGGTGCTATTACCGTCGTCATAACCTGTTGTGTATTTGTATGACATTATATATATACATATATATATCTCCTATAGTTGAGAAACATACTTCCTATCGTCTCTCGATTTGATTATGTTATAAGCACATAACATGGTGCAGTGAATTGTCAACATTGGATCTTAATTACGTTGCTTATTTACTTCTTATACACTTATGACTTCGGAATTACAACCTGCGCACAACGTTCGCGCTGGCCACAAAGGTCACCTTCGGAGAAGCTTGGAAGGTCTAACTACTTCGCTTGGAGAGTACGATGCGGTNATATACATATATATATCTCCTATAGTTGAGAAACATACTTCCTATCGTCTCTCGATTTGATTATGTTATAAGCACATAACATGGTGCAGTGAATTGTCAACATTGGATTTTAATTACGTTGCTTATTTACTTCTTATACACTTATGACTTCGGAATTACAACCTGCGCACAACGTTCGCGCTAGCCACAAAGGTCACCTTCGGAGAAGCTTGGAAGGTCTAACTACTTCGCTTGGAGAGTACGATGCGGTTTCCGATCTTAGTGTTGTGGATTACAATGTTCTGGACGCTGCGCTCGCCCGCGCCACCGACTCATTGACGAACTACGACGCTGCACACCTCGCTGTCCTTGCAATCAAACCCGTACTACCTTACAGTATCGTTTCAGAAGAGGCTGACATACAAGCTCTGGATGATAGTCTCTTCACCCTCTAAAGGCAAGTTCGCAAACAAAGAGCCCGTCGACCTCAATCCAAGAGTGATGACGCAGTTGCAAAAGAGCCCCATTCTGCAGCCGCAACCCCTTTCCTCCTGCCGACTGTCTCGCCATCCAGAGTGTCAAGTCGCCGCCGATGCTCGATGATGACTTAACTCTTAAACAGTTCATTGAATGGCAAGAGGTATGGCGTAATTATGCTCATATTATTGAATTATCGTGTCAACCACGAGATGGACAGATTGTCACTTTCTGGGGACAGTGTTTGCCAGCTTTTCTCAAATTAATCCGCTGTGTTGTGCACCTTGAAAACGACACCACTGATACGTTATCCGAGATTTTGGCAAAAATAACCACTCATCTGCGTTCAAAACGTAATCCTAATTTAGACTGGCAAAACTGTCTTTACAACCTGCCAAGTGCAGAGCCAGGGAATCAATAGTTTTATTCTTCCATTATGGAAAAAAGCGTTTTCGCCAATGTTGATCAAGTAACTCCCGAACTATTACGCACTGCCATACTTGTACTTGGCTTATCAGATAAGTCATTTAAGCGTAAAGTTCTCGCTAAAAGTCCTCCACTTAACCTGCAAGGCATGCTGAAGTTTCTTCAAAGAATCACCCTCGGCCAACTTACAACAGTTGTCCAATGCGACCACGATCGCGAGTGTAAATACGAAGACGAAACCGACTGATAACAAATCTAACACTACAAGCAAGCGTTCTGGTGCGAAGCCGCAACCCCGTAAATCTGGGAACCAGAACATACCGCCGAATGACACACAATTGTCAAACACTCCGTGTGAGTGCTGTGATAACCTTCAGCATAATTGTATTGTTAACCCATCTAATGACGAATCTGAACACCAGGTTTGATGAGACCAGCATTCAATGGCTATCATTGGCTAAACATCATTCCGAGTAAAATTGCTTAGTAATGATCACAAGGGCAAGGGCAAAAGGAGACCTCCCTCCTTCTGGGAAACATGCCAAGGACCTTCTCGTGGCGTTTCCTGCGAGTAGCACAATGTGTGGGAAACCAGTTTTGGCTATGATCATGCTGATGTGGATTGGAGGATTTCAGAGATAAGGACATCGAAAAATTAGTCTTCAAAATTGTGAAATACCTGCAGCTTCAGGGAGCTTTGCCCTGTGGGGCTTCTTGCAGGCCCCAGACCCCTTGCCCTTTCGGCCCCTTTATCCTAAATCCTAGATCCGCGCCTGACTAATGCCACATTGAGTGCAGGGCAGCATTGCTTCAAAAGAGTCTTGAGCAATGGCCGTTGAAGAAGCATTTGGTCAGCTGAAAGGGATGGAGAGTGCTAGCAACAAAGTCTGAAGAGGGTTTATTTCAATGTAAAATCCCTGCACTTGCTTGCATTGTGCTGCATAATGCATGCGTTGAATAAGAAGATTGCGTGACAGCCCAGTTTGATCTGACAGTCGATCCTGCTACCAACCAGAAGGCGTGAGAGGAGTGTGATCAGAGAGATCCTGGAAATGAACTGCTCTAAGCGTGTAAATGAGAACATTGCTCATTGTGGAGAAACACTTCGTGACGAGATAAAAATGAAGCTGTGCTGTGAAAAATCTCAGGACAGATTCAGGCTGACATGTAATATTTTTGGTTAGTTCTGTTTGTACTCTGGATCAAGAAGCATACAATTGTTTCTTCTGTTTCAATATTTTAACTTCAACGAAAGTGGGCCAACAAAGAGACTACAATTAACTAATTGGATTAACGAATGAATTACAGCAAAACTAAATTGCCACTGCTGCATACCGTATGTCGCTATATTTCCTTATATACCGTAAATGTTGTTATCCCCACAATTAATGTTTCCCTACATTTCACGTCATATTAAGTGTGTTAATATAGCTCATATCATTTCCTGAGCTCCATTGATGATTATGATGTTTCTTCCTTTTTGCATAATTACTGCAATATGTGGATTGAAGATTGCTTGCAGCAGGAAAATAGACCAGTTCACGGTTTCCGCAGCCATAATCCAGGGGGCCCAAAAGCATTGGGGCAAGTGCGCAGTCAAGCAAACATTTCAATGGCTGACCGTTCTTTCGAGAGCGGTCTGTAGCCTACGTCTCATTTGTTTTCGTCGCCGTTGGCTTATTTATCTCGACAGTGTTATGGCTACTAAGCAGCCTGAGGAAATGCTATCTTTTGACGACATCGTCAATTGGACTGTGGGGTCCTTAAAAAGATTTTCTTACGCTGCGAGGCTTGAATCAAAGTGGGAGGAAGGCCGAACGCTCCAGTAAAGTTTAACTCCATTATATTCATATCAAATTGCACCTCAGATTCAACAGTGTGTTTTTCGAAGGGTAAGGTTTGTGTCAAAGGCAAGAAGAACTGCTCCATCCAAACTTCTTGGTGCACATGTACGGCAGGGACAGCTGAAGTGTGCAACCACGCTATTGCTCTGCTGTATAAAGTAAATTATGCATTCCACAGGCAATATGTATCCCCTGCATGTACCAGTGTCCCTCAGGGCTGGAATCAAGGAACTAGAAGAGAAGTTAACCCTTCTAAAATTTCGAATCTGGTAGTCAGAAAAGACAAAAAAAAAACAAAGACAAACTCACTTGAAGAGCAGAGTGACAGCCAGTCCGCAAAAAGGTGTTTGAACCAAGGAAGCCTTCTGATAGGGTCATTAGTGATGACAATGTATCGTCACTACTTAATAACATCAAGGTTGTGCTGCCTACGGCTTGCGTATTGTGCTCTGTAGAGCATGGCATGGACAATGACCTTCCACCTCCGCTCACAGAGATGGCACTTCACTTTTAATTCAGCATTGTCAGCTGTCATCTGATCAGATCAACAATATTGAAAGAGCAACTCGGGGCCAGCAAAAAAACGACAGGTGGCAAAGGCAAAGGCTTGGAAGGATAACTGCTTCTAACTTCCATGCTGTGAATACTAAGGTAGAGTCATTCATGAAAGCTCCAAAGAAAAAGAGAACATACACACCACAAGTGTCCTCCCTGATCAACCCCAGTAAAGACTTGTCTGGAATACCTGCAATCGCCAGGGGATCAAGCATGAAAAAGACGGTGTCAAGGCATTCATGTCAGAAGTTGCCAGCCAGCACACAGATGGCATGCTTGGTTATGTTGATTGTGGCCTGTTTGTAAAGTATGTCTACCCTTACCTTGCTGCATCTCCTGATGGGATTCTCAAGTGCAAGTGCTGCCCACCAGCGACCATTGAGGTAAAATGCCCTTACTCAATACGAAACAATAATGTATGGGATCCAGCAGTCTTCAGGAAGGTTGAGTTTTTGGAGAAGATGACGTTGGCGTGCCTCGATTGAAGCGGCGTCATAAATATTAAATATTACACGCAGGGGCAGCAAACCTCTCTCACTGCTACTTTGCCGTGTGGATTGAGGGCCATAAGCCCTTTGTTGAAAAGATTCTGTTGGACAACGGATTTTGTGCTAGAGTTTCAAGCAATCTGACAGTACTCTTCAAAGCACACATGCTACCCTTCCTTTTAGAGCCGAATCACATTTATCAGTGCCCCCAATGTGAAAAGGTTGTTGTACAGGAGAATGAGCTTGCTTTTGCTACTGCAGAATGTGGTGTCATACATAAGATCACATTGTATGTAATTCATGTATATTGGCATCCGAGGCTCAGCCTCATGATCGTACTTTATGTATTCTTGTTCTGTTCAATTATACGATCTTGTGTGAACAACAGTGTTTGTATTGATAGTCCAGTCAATCTAGCTGTATTTTTATGTAAACCTGTAACAAATTGCAACAGAATATATTTTTCATGCTACATATGCAGAATTTAACGGAGAATAACATACTGAAAGTCGATAAAAATCGAATAATCGGAAGAACCCATTCTAGAGAATTAGCTGACCAGTCAAATAATTATGTCAAGCTAAGGATCGATACAATGACAATAAAACGTTGGCTTCAATACATGGAAATTATCCAACTGTTGTGAAATGTTTTGCGTGCAGAGTGAACAGGTAACTGGGATTTGCACATAGAAACTCTGGCAGCTATGCTTCTTTGTTTTGCGAGGAGGGCACTATTTGTACACCAGAAGTGTAGGTTTTATTTACAAGCTATGGAAGTTGCCACAAACTAACACGACCGTACGTCTCAGATATACGTTTTAAGGAGGGCATCACGTTATCACGCGAAGTGTTTGGTACAGGGAAGGGATTTCTTCTGATGCCGCAATAGTACAAGTTTGATGCGGAGCATGAAAAGAACTGGTGGGTTGACTAAAAGACGTGGCACTGGTGAAGCCAACGATTGATTTGGCTCCTATCTATGCCATACTGCCCAGCAACAGATGGTGCGATGTAAGCATTTAGTGAAGTGGAGTTTGATACCAGTGAACAAGACAAGGACTCCAGTGAATCCAGAAAAGGCAGAGACCATGCAGTCAGAATAAAAAGTAAAATGTAATCAGGTTCTTCTCCGATAAGCAACCTTTATCCTCTGCTACAGCTGTACAAAATATTGTCACTGGAGCTGTTGTATCCAGTGAAGTGAACGTTGAACGCTCAAAGGGTACTGGTATAAGGAGATATTGCAGAGAAAGAACTGAAAGCGTATAGACAAATTTTAGTTTAGAAACATAGATGCTCTACGAGCTGACTCACGGATAGGGTGTAGGAATGTAAAGCAAATGTTTTGAAATATTAAGCTTATTTTAACAAATTGATTAACGCCTATAAATTGAAAATATAGTAGTGAAA